>JAHHUM010000025.1:651579-786579 GCA_036173005.1 Crenichthys baileyi
ATTAAAGGCTATATTTAGGCTATCACTTTCAGTGTCAACATGAATGTTAAAATCCCCCATTATAATAACTTTATCTGTATTTAACACTAAATAAAAGGTCTGAAAACTGATCTAAAAATTGAGAGTAAGGACCTGGTGGATGGTACAAAACAACAAACAGAAGTGGTTTTAGTGCTTTGCAATTTGGATGAGGAAAACTAAGGATTAAATATTCAAAAGAGTTGTAGCTATTGATTGGTCTGGGACTAGTCAATAAATCGGACTGAAAGATGGTTGCTACTCCTCCTCCTCACCCAGTATTTCGAGGAATGTGAAAATTTTAATAATTAGTAGGAGTTGACTTATTTATAGTAACATAATCCTCTTGCTGCAGCCAGGTTTCATCGATGCTAACATGATCTTTCTGTGGTAGGTTTCTTTAAAACAAAACTAATCAATGGTTATCAATCTATTAGGTAACTTGTCATCCATAAACCACATTTAACACTGAATCATCCAAACCAAACACAGCTCAAATTCATGCCGCTAAACATGGAAATAACTTGATCACACAAATAATAATTTAATTTATTTAATGACACTACAGGTAGTGAATATAAAGACCCATTCTGTGAATTAGAATATTGTTGGAAAGTTCATTTGTTTCAATAACTAAGCGCACTAAATGAAGCACATTAAATAGATTAACTGCACACAAATGTTTTCAAGTCTTTATTTCTGTTAATTTTGAGGGTTTTCTGCATTCAGCTAATGAAAACATGACATTTAAGATTAGAATTTCACATCAATGAAAAAAAAATTTATACCTGCTTAAAGATTGTTATTTTTTTTAAAATACTCTTAATCTGACCAACAATCCTCATTGGAGCACACATTCTACTTGATTGAGTGTGACTGTATGTCAATACTTGTCATACCAGTTTTAAATAGGGTCAAAACCGCATTTAGCTAGTAAGTTGTTCATTCGACAACTAAAAATGAGCCAATTTTATGTGTACCATAACTTTTGATTGAAGACCTGCCTCCTAGCAACACGTTTCTTTTTAATTGAGTTGGGTGGTGCATTTATGAATAGTCACTGTCTATCCAGCAGTGGACAGCAATCAGGGTGATCCCAGCATGGAGAGTTAGGAAACAGCTTAGAGAAAAAAAGATGTTTAAATGAATCAGCATGACATGTACATTTTCCATGTGCTATTTTTAGTTTCTGATTAGGAGGCCCACCAGCTGAGGGTTTTGAGTATAGGAAGCAAATCACACATTTCTGCACATGGCATTCTTTAAACATTATGAGTAGGTACGACAATAAATCAAAGTTATAGTGAATATTGCAGAAATAAAAAGGAAAGGTGATGTGAGTGAAACAGAGGATGAGCAGCGTGGGAGAGCCTAAGTATGAAACAGAAGACCAGGGACATGACAAGGTGGCAACAGCACAGTTTTAATGACAGTATGGAGTGAAAAGGAGATGAGTATTGATCAGTCAAACTTAGTATCTTCAAAACATCTTTTAAAACTAAAGTGGAAATCAAGAATGACTACTGCACCCCCCAGTAAGATTTATGCAACATCCTTTTTAATCATAACCATGTCAGATCCAGGAGCTAAAGTTCACTCTGTCAGCAGCTCCAAATATTTCATGACACTGCCTAAGGTTCTCGCATTAGAGTATTCTTTTAGTGTGAAAGCTGTTGGGTGAAGGAGTCAAAAGTCCACCACATCCAGAAAATTGAAAACATGAGGGTGTTTTTTACACAGGAAGGGAATAGAACACTTTGATTTCTTCAAGTGTTGACAGAGCAAGGACACCTTATCCAGAAGCCTCCCTCCCAGCGGCTCTTTGAGCAACGCTCTGATGCGAAAACACCAGTCATTCATTTCAGTGAAAGCACATGATGTAACTCCTCCATTGATCGTACACTCTAATGGGATTGTAATTCTGACCTACAGAGGTAAAAGGCAGTGGTTCAACACAGGTCCAATAATAAAATCCAGGTCTCTCCCTTGGCAATCAACAGCTTTAATCAACTGTGTTACCCCCCAGTTAGTGTCGCAAATTGCTCTTTTTCTTTAGTGTGCTAATCCAGCGTTGATTTGAGGTAGGGAGCCTGAAATTATCAGCAAGAAAAGCTCTCAACCATGACATGAAATATGAATCGGGGTTTTCATATCAAGCTAATAAAAGTCATATGGTGAAAAAATTGCAGTCCACACCAGGGATTGATGAGGGAGGGTCGAGTGAGAGATCATGGCAGCACAATGTTTTTCTAGCTCTGTTGCGAAAACAGACATAATTGCTCATAGACAAGTAGCAGCCACTCTGTAATGTGTGGTTTTGGAAGCAAACGAGAACTATAACCACAAGTGACTCTGAATGCAGCCACCATGTATCAGTGTTAAGAAGTAGCAGCAATATGCACAGTGTTATTCAAATCTAAGTTATCGTTACAGTTTGGAGAGAAGTAGTCTTAAATCATGCTCTAATACCTCACTTTACGAGGATAATCGGTTTTTAAACCAAGAAATCTGCTCACTATGGTAAAGAGCTAATTACGGCGTACATAAAAATGATCGGACTTTGTCAGATTACCTTTCATTGGGAATGGTATGCCAAAGTGCCCTGGAGGCTTCAAACAAAACCCTAATTTCCTTGCAAATCCTACACGTCAATATTGGTTTTAAACTAGGAAAGCATTTTACGTCATCTCAGGAGAGTGATGGTTTGATATAATTAGAGTGAAGTGGGTCCCAAAGGGAATTAAAATTTTTGACTGAAACTTGTATGAACTCACTGCACTGAGAAACGTCTCAAGAATGTATTATGACCTACTGCTCTAAATTGGACTTTACTGTTATAACTTCATCCACGAGGGCAGGAATGTAGATTTTGTATTTGGAAAAGTACTCTTTTTCACTGTTGAATACTTTTTTTAATATAAAATATAACATATAATGTTATATTTTATGTTTATATATAAAACTAGTACTATATGTTTATATATAAACATGTAGTACTAGAAATACAGTGAATATCATTTATTGAGGAAAAAACTGCTATCCAAACCTATGTGGCCCTATATGAAAAAGTGATTGTAGTCTTAACCTAAGTCTTGCTGACTTTGGCGCCAACTACTGAAATCAAGTGCTTGTGGCAACTTACAATGAGCCTTGTTTAAAGTCATGCCACATCTCAATTGCATTTCAGCCCAGACTTTGACTAGGCCACTCAAAAACCTTCATTTTGAATTGCCCGATCAGAAGTGGACTTGCTGGAGTGCTTCAGATCATTGTAGTTCTGCATAACCCAGTTCAATCATCAAAAACTGGTGGCCAGATATTCTGCTTCATGATTTTTTTGGTAGAGAGAAGAAGGTATGTTTGTTTTTTAAATGCCGCGTTAGTTTGACCCCAGGTGTAGCAACACGTATTCCTTCTGAAAAGTTCAACCTTTGTCTCGTCAATCCACAGAATATTTTCCCAAAAGTCTCGGGGATAATAGAGACTGGCCTTTGTGGGGTATTTTGTTCTGCAGGGATTTCGCCTTGACACTCTCTCCTGGAGGACGTTTTTGCCCAGTTTCTTTATTAGTTGAATCATAAATACTTGGGCCAATTCTCTTTACTATATATATGCTTCCAATAGGTCAAATTATCAGGCAGCATAGGATAAATTTTCACTGTTACGCTGATGATACTCAGCTTTACTTTTCCATAAATCCTGATGAACCCAACCAGTTAGATAGACTACAAGCATGTCTTGAAGATATAAAAACTTGGATGACTTTAAATTTTCTGCTTCTAAATTCAGACAAGACAGAAGTTGTCGTCTTTGGACCGGAGTCCTTAAAAAGAAAATGCTTAGTCAATCACTTAACCTGGATGGCATTAAATTGACCTCCAGTAGTAAAGTAAAAAAGCTTGGTGTTACTTTTGACCAGGACATGTCATTTAAATCCCATATTAAACAGGTTTCTAGGACTTCCTTCTTTCACCTCCAGAACATTGCGAAAATTAGCAATATCCTGTCCAGGAGTGACGCTGAAAAACTAGTCCATGCATTTGTTACTTCAAGGTTGGACTATTGTAATTCTCTAATTCTTTACTATCAGGATGTCCACAAAATGCAGTTAAAAGCCTTCAGCTGATTCAAAATGCTACAGCAAAAGTTCTGATGAAAATTAAAAAGAGAGATCATATTTCTCCTATTTTAGCTTCCCTTCATTGGCTCCCTGTTAAATCCAGAATAGAATTTAAAATTCTCCTCCTCACATATAAAGCCCTTAATGATCTAGCTCCATCATACATCAGAGATCTGATTGTTCCATATGTTCCTAACAGGGCACTTCGTTCTCAGACTGCAGATTTACTGGTGGTTCCGAGAGTTTCTAGAAGTAGAATGGGAGGCAGATCCTTTAGTTATCAGGCTCCTCTCCTGTGGAACCAGCTCCCGGTTTTGGTCCGTGAGGCGGACACCCTTTCTACTTTTAAGGCTAGGCTTAAAACTTTCCTTTTTGATAAAGCTTATAGTTAGACTGGCTTAGTTTATCAGGGAGGGAGCCTTCCTCCCTCCCTGTTGGATGGAGTAAGGGGGAGTCAGGAGTCTGGCCTCCCTGGTGGCCCCGCACCATTACGGACCCTTTGTGGGGTGCCTTGAGACGACATTGTTGTAAATAAGCGCTGTTTAACTAAATAATCTGAACTGAAATGTTCTGTGTATTTATGCTGCTATAGGCTTAGGCTGCTGGAGGACATAATGACCACTTTCACCCTTGTCGCTACATTCTCACACTACTCTCCAACTTTGCATTATTTGCTGTTGTTTTAGTTTTTAACTTCTTGTTCTCTCCCTTTTTCTCTTCCTAGAAGCTACACCTGACCTTGTCCAAGCTTCTGCTGGCAACAACTTAATGCTCACCCTCTACCGATGATCCACTTGGCCCTGTCTTTCAGTGTTTAACCCTTTCTCTCTCCTAGACATGGCGATTGACTGAGCTTTTACTGTAACTAATTATATGTGCTCTCTTTAAGACTTTATCCTTGAAAACTGGCTCAAAGTTTATCTGTTCTTTCTTTCTAGATGAAACGACTAAAGGAGCTACATCCACTAACATTTAGCTTTCCTTCCCATAGAAAGTACTCCTGGATCAGTGCTTCTTTGTTCTCTTTGTGTCTCTGCTCTGTTCTCTCAAACCTCCAGTCGGTCGTGGCAGATGGCCTCTCACACTGAGCCTGGTTCTGCTGGAGGTTTCTTCCTGTTAAAAGGGAGTTTTTCCTCTCCACTGTCGCTACATGCATGCTCAGTATGAGGGATTGCTGCAAAGTCAACGCCAGTGACTGTCCACTGTCTCTACATGCTCATCCAGGAGGAGTGAATGCTGCAAGTCACTGCCTCGATGCAATCTGCTGGGTTTCCTTAGACAGAAAAACTTTTTATCCAATTTGAATAAATAATTAAGTCTGACTGCACTGTTCAATGGTTAGGACTAATTGGAATGATTGTACCTGACTTTTGTGAAGTGCCTTGAGACAACATGTGTTGTGAATTGGCGCTATATAAATAAACTGAAATTAATTGAATTGAATTTAATTTAATTTAATTTAATTTAATTTAATTTAATGTTAACTGAGTCACGTAAGGTCTGCAGTACTTTAGGTGTTGTTCTAAGTTCTTCTGTGGCTTCTTGGGAGAGTGAGTCATGAGCTCTTGGAGTAATCTTGGTAGTCCAGCCATTCCTGGGAAGGTTTGCCAATTTTTCATGTTTTCCCCATTTGTGGATAAGGTTTTAACTGAGGTTCTCTGTTTCTTTGGAATCTTAAAGCCGTAGAAATAATTTTGTAACCCTTTTCAAACAGATGTTTTTATGTTTGGTATTTAGATCATTTTGGTGTCGTGATTATTTTATGGTTTTCTCTTACTTTCAGCCTTTCTTTGTGTAATGGTTTTACTTTAGTGTTAGGCCTTAACTTTGCTATTAGTTCTGGAACTTTCAAAATAAATAACATTAACCAACTTCCAGCTCAGCCCAGGAAGTGGAGGAGTCAGAGCTAAATCTCTGAACAGAAACACCATGGCGGTGCAGAACAACATGGTGGTCTCAATCTGGCTGTGTGCATCGCAGCTAACTGAGAGACACGCGTGTCGGCTGAAGACTTCTAAACTCGCGGGCGAGGATAAAGGACAAAACATAGTCAAGCTCAATTTTTATGACTGTGCCACACAATAAACTGCTCAGCAGGAAAAAGTCGAACTTTTTTATATGTGACACACTGCTCCGAGTAGCCGCAGTACGCGCATCTAGAAGGTTGGATTTATTCAGCAAATTATTCTTTGAAATTTAATTTTATCAAAATAATGTTTTATCTGATGTTGCAGTGTGATTGGTGGTTTAAAGGTGCCAATTATTACCTATGTTAATTCCAAGACTAACTTTACCTCATTTCCAGATTCCTCAAGATAATCCTTGGTTCTCAAACATAAATAACATTAAATGGTAATGTTGCATCATTCTTTTGGTCATGGTTTTCTAACCATATTGAATTTACAGTTAATTTTGTATATAGTTCATTGGTCTTCCTTCGCTCCATTCTGCTTGGTGATTTTAGTTGGATTGTTTTAGTATAGTAAAGAGTTTGTTGATTGAAATATGTTTGACTTTGAGTTGACTTATTTTTGTTAATAAATTCTTGTATTTTAAGAAATTGTGTGAATTTATTCCATGTGCGTGCAGAGTTTGATGTTCAGTAATGCCAGAGCTCGTTTAATCCTTTTCTCTATTGTCCTAATACCACTGTCTTATTGGGGTGGTATTCACAAGACAACGCCTAACAGGCCGAATTATTATTTAACTAAATATTAAATAATATAATCATAATAATAATTACAACACCTGCATACAGTTCTGTCTTTATTTTATAAATATTAATTTTCAGTTTCAGACAACGTCCTCCCCTCTGTATTTTGGTCAACCTACTCCTTAAAACATGGCAGATATATGTCCCTGAATGTTTTTCACCTGTTCTTGATTTTCTTTACATTGGGGCATGATATTTTTCTTTTCTGTTTGGTTCATAAGCACAAACAACAGTCAGAACCCGTCCCCCCACCTGTAGGTGGAGGGAGGCTACCCTCTCATTCACCGGGGTAAACCCCAACGTACAAGTGCAGAGATGGGGGGCAACAAGTATGCCCACCCCAGCTCGGCGCCTCTCGCCAGGGGCAACTCCAAAGTGGAAGAGTGTCCGAACCCTCTCAAGGAGACTGGTTCCAGAGCCAGAGCCGTGCGTTGAGGTGAGCCCGACTATTTCTACCTCGCACACTAACTCAGGCTCCTTCCCCACCAGAGAGGTGACATTCCACGTCCCAAGAGCCAGCTTCTGCAGAAGATCCGACCACCAAGGTCTCCGCCTTCGACCGCCACCCATAACACATTGCACCCGACCCCTTTGGCCCCTCCCACGGGTGGTGAGCCCATCGGAAGGGGGACCCACGTTTCCTCTTCGGGCTGTGCCAAGCCGGGCTCCATGGGTGAAAACCCAGCCACCAGGTGCTCGCCAGTGTGCCCCACCTCCAGTCCTGGTTCCAGGGTGGGGCCCCGGTGACCCACGTCTGGGCGAGGGAAAACTGTTTTCATTTGTGGCAATCATCATAAGGGGTCTCTGGGCTGCACTTTGTCTGATCCCTCACCTAGGACCTGTTTGCCTTGGGTGACCCTACCAAGGGCATAAAGCCCCTGACAACATAGCTCCTAGTATCATTGGGACACTCAAACCCCTCCACCATGGTAAGGTGGCAGCCCAGGGAGCGGGGTTCATCTCAATTAATTTATAAATTAACATGGGAGACAATTATGATTTTACTTAGGGCTGGATTGGTTTGTATAGCTTATTTTCCCTTAATTAATGACACCATCACTTGAAAACTGCTTGTTGTATTTACCCAGGTTATCTTTGACAAGCAAAAAATAATCCGATGATCTGAAACATTTAACTGTGACATAAAGGAATAACAAAAGCATTCTGTAAGGAGGAATGCACTGTTAATTGCTTTACTGTACATTTTACAAATTACAAATATGTAAAACAGAATGAAATAAAGAAAGCAAACACAAGCTGCAACCAAACATTGCAGACCACCTCCTAACTCGGTGTTGGTCCTGGTCTACCTATAACTCAGAGTTATCTGGGGAATGACAGCTTGTTACAAAAACCATAAAGCTAGAATTTTGACAGCATTCACATAAATCTCATTTCTTTGCTGGACCTTTGTGCTTAGGCTTGCACCAACACTCCCATTTGTCCCAACAACTGAGTTGTCAGAACAACTTACAGTTCATTGGTTGACCACATAGTAGCAGTAAATAGCAGCACCTGAACGTCTAATCCATTTGAAGATTTGTGCTCAAAAAGTATTTTTGTCAAGTAAACTCTCTGTTTTCTGTCCAAAAAAATAGGTAGTTGTAGTCTGTAGTCCAAACAACATTTAATCATCTATATATGGTAACTATTTTACTTTTACAGAGGGTTCACTCCAAAGGCTTGGTTTGTGTCAGGAAAGTGCAATTTCAAATTATCTGTGAAAAACAGCTGTAATTAATATCTCTTTCATACGTCCCGAGATTTATAGAATTTTTGGATCTTTAATCACAGACCATAAACCATACAAATAAATAAAATCTTTAGGGTTTGGGTTACACTTTCCTTTTACTGTGACTGTATTTACTTTATGAAAGCAAACTCTTTATATACTTTTAAAATACTTGCCAGTGTCGGGGTCTGGGAGATTGTTTGTTTTTTAACTGCTAACATTTTTAATGTTATCTGTATCATTGTAATGTTGGCCAGAGATTTTTTGATTTCTCAGAAGGATTCATATATTTTTAGATTTCTTAGAAGGATTGTAGTATCATTTGATTTGTTTTTCTGTGTCATCTGTGTTTATTTTCTTTGTGATTGTATTGTAATTGTATGTACAACGCTTTGAGTGTCTCATTACTGAAAAGCGCTATATAAATAAACTTACCTTACTTTACCTTACCTTACCTTACCTTACCTACTAACTGTGTTTGAGCGCTAAGGGATGCAGTTGCACAGGTGTGGGACTGACGCAGGTACAATCCATTACCTTATTGCCTGAGGAGGATAAAAGGTGAAGGCTGTCAGCACTTCGATGCCTGAGTGTTTGCCACTCAGGCATCGAGTGTGGTAACCAAACGGCCCTAAAGCTCTAGTCTTGTTTTTCCTAAAGAAAGTAAAGTTACTTACCTTCTCGTGTGCTCCTTCCTTGGTGACTTCCGAACCCCTGGCTCTAGCTGCTGAGTACTCCTTGCTTGAAGCTCCAGATCCTCTGATTTCAAGAACCTCTAATAGATCAACCCCAATGTGTATTAGCAATTGATGGAAAGACTCTTCAGAGAATAACTCATCAAACCAACCCTTTGGACCTGATCCTATCAGGTAATCACAGAGAGCAAACCGCTAGTGATAGGATTCCCTTGGTTACAGGAACATAACCCCCAACTGAACTGGTCTGACTGTCGCATTAACTCCTGGTCTAATAAATGCCTCTGCTCTTGTTTACAGTCAGCAGTGTCCCCAGGTCCTCCCACCGTGAACGTAGATGAGGCGGAACCCCCCGATCTTACAACCGTGCCAGAAGAATATCACGATTTAAGACAGGTTTTCAGTAAATCCAAGGCCGACTGTACGATTGTGCAATAAACCTTCTTCCCAGAGCACCTTTACCTTCAATTAGGTTATATAACATCTCCTGTCCTGAAAGACAAACTATGGAGAAATACATCTCTGAGTCCCTGGCTGCTGGGACCGGCCGAACCCCCTCCACCCGCCCAGGCCTTCCAGGGGCACCCTGTCTTTTCGGTCCGACAGATCGTGGATTCCCGTCGACGGGGTAGAGGTTGGCAATATCTCGTTGACTGGGAGGGCTACGGTCCGGAGGACCGATCGTGGGTGCCCCGTTCTTTTATTTGTGATCCTTTCCTGATCACAGACTATAATGCTTCCCTTTCGTCTTCCTCTTCTGGGCTGCCAGGCAGCGGCCGTTGAGGGGGGAACGATGTCGGGGTCTGGGAGATTGTTTGTTTTTACTTGTTACTAACTGTTTGAGCACTAGGGGGCGCAGCTGCACAGGCGTGTAACTGACAAAGGTGCAATCCATTACCTTATTGCCTGAGGAGGATAAAAGGAGAACGCTGTCAGCACTTCGATGCCTGAGTGTTTGCCATTGTGGTAACCAAACGGCTCTGAAGCTCTAGTCTTGTTATTAAGTAAAGTTACTTACCTTCTCGTGTGCTCCTTCCTAGGTGACTTCCGAACCCCTGGCTCTTATTACGAATTAGAAAAAAGCGGACCCAAGATTCAGCCAGACACAGAACTGAAAGATTAAAAAGTTTATTCAGCCACAGGAAAACGTCACTCAGGTTTAACTCCACACAGCTTCCAGGAATCACTGAAGCAGAAAGAAGGATTAGTGACTTGTAGTTTCTCCAAATCTTGCAAGGATCAGAAAAGTCACTAACCTGTTCTCGTCTTGGGTTAAACTTGAAACCCAGAGGGGAAACCTCAGTGGGTAGAAGGCAGGGATCTCCACAGCGCAGGTGAGAGAGACAGGTGACTTTTGGCTGAATAATCCAAGGGCTAGGCGGATTCAATAATCCAGGGACAGAAACAGGGTCAATGATCGGAACAAGAGACGTCAGGCAAGGGGCAGGCAGAGGCATAAATCAGATGCAGGAAACAAGGTCAAAACCAAAATCCAAACAGTCCGACAAGGGGCAGGCAGAGGCAAAAATCCAAGAGGCAAGGCAAGGTCAAAACAACGATCAGTCAGGAAGGAACGCTGGATATCTACTCACACGATGGCTTTCAAAAATCTTGCACCGTCTGCTTGTCAGAGTCAGTATATATCAGGGAAGACACAGGTGCTTGGAATGCCACAGATTGCACTGCACTGCAGCAGCCACCAGGTGCATCTCATCTGCTGATTGCAGCCAGAGAGACAGAGTAGAGCAGATGTGCCAGAATCATAACAGCTCTAGCTCCTGAGTACTCCTCGCTCGAAGCTACAGACCCTCTGATTTCAAGAACCTCGTCTCCGATCAAGTTCCAGCTGACAGCCGCAGGCTCCTAGTCCTCCTGGTCTCAAGCAACGAACCCTGCTCACCCTCCACCGTGCACACCCACAACTGTGCTCACCCTCCACCATGCCTTCATCCATCCTCTCCCCACCAATAACCTACCCGAGGTACTATGACTCACCTCACTTCCGGATACGTCCTTGTATCAGAAGCTCAGTCCAGCGACCTGTCTCCCAGGCACCTGCATCAAGTTTTCCCCCTGGCAGATCTACCTTCATACCACTTTTAATGCGGGTTCAGCTCCATTCCCCATCATTCACCTGTGAAGAGAATAAACTTGTTAAACTTTTACTGTGTCTCCTAAGTGTTGGGTCAAGTCCGTTAAAAAAAACATAATAGCCAGGAAGGACCAGAACACTCAAAATAGTGTTGTAAAAAGTTACTTTTTTATGTCAATCCACACTGACATCCAATGTGTCAATATTGCACAAAAATATTTTATTTCATCAACAGTTTGATCTAATTTGTTTCAGTACAGCATTCATCAGTAAAAAGATCTGACTGGTAGCTTCCTAAGTCTAACCCTTTTTCCTTTAAATTGGAACATTATGAATATAAAAAGTTAAAAATAAATTTATGAGAAGTTGCAAGACTCCACATCTGTCTGAAGGAATACTCAGGAGTGCACTGGTTACAGTCAAACCCACGTAAAGCCATGTCATGCTTTCCAATAGTCCTAAACTAGGTTAGCAGTATTTGCTTCTTCCCACTTCCATTTTAAATACAGTATTTAGTTATTTGAAATGTATTATGGAGTGTGTGGCATCAGTTCAGGATGAGAAGCAGGTCATCTGTTAACTCCACAATTTCAAGTATGATCTCTATCCCTTTTAGCCACACAGTCTTTCTAAGAAAGAACATCAAACTACATTTGTCATTGTAGCTCTGCTCCTGCTGGAGAGTGAGTAGGTGAATTAGGGACAAATTTAGATGGTTTCGCTTTCAAAAAATGTGCAACATGAGTAAAAGTCTATGTCTTCCACTCCACTATATCCTTCTGCTATTTGCTGATGGAGCAACCAAAGTTCCCCTCATGGACCATTAAAGCTTCATATTAGCTTCTGTTTAGTTTTGCTTGCAGCAAACTCAGCAAACTGTGGGAAAACCCCAAGAACAAACCAAAGCCTAGGCAATGCATCATCAGCCTGGATTTCTGCAGAAAGTATATATGTTACATCACTCCAGATGTTAAGGCGATGACCAGCTTTTTGAAATTATTAGAGATTGCTGTGTGGGAATTTTTAACAGTGCAAAAGGATTATGCTACTTTAAAACCAAAATCTTTGTTTCCAGCACACTTTATGGCCCATACAGCTTTCTGGCAGCTGACTAAACCGAATTCAAAGTCAAGCTGCTGCTGTTGTGACACATTTACTGCTCTTTATCTACACTTAAACATAATTCTCAAAGTGGGCATATTGCAGTACTGATTTAATTCTCTTATTCACTCTCAGCTTTCACAATAACTGTTGACCTCTTATTCCAATGAACGTTTTCCAGAGGATGTCTTTTGTAGCTTACTGATTTACATTATTTTTAGCCATATGGGCAAGCAGAGAGAGCAGCAGACGAGGCAGCAATCTGATGATGTGTGCAATGACTCACTTGTTTAGTCCAGGACAAGTGAGAGTCAATCTGCAGACCTCTGGATCATTCAGGCATTATGACCATACATCTCAATTTCTGTTTCATTTGTCTGGCAGACACTGCTCCAGAAGTGTGGTTCTTTCAGATACAACTTTGCAAACCAGAGTTGTGCTTCCAAAATTCTTTGTGGAGAAAAGTGGTTTTCTCCTGGCAAGCCTTCTAAGCAAGCTTTACTTGTTCAGTTTTTTGTAACTGTTTTGTCACAAGGTTTATTATTTAACAAGCTATCTGAGGCCTGCAGAGTCTAAGACATGGCACTTTTTTACAATTTCTCAGGTTATTATTCTAGAATAATTTGCTCAGAGGTTGATGAACAGCAACAGTTGCTTCTCTATTGATCTATATATCTATTGTGAAAACACACGTACATTCTCCTGAACCACGAACTGAAAAAACTGCTGCTTTTACAGAGACTACAGATTATTTTTTAAACCCCATTTGATTAGCAGTTGTTAATTTTGCTCTTAAATCTGACACAAGTACCAAAAGTTGAGAGGCTGTGGATCAGTAGGAATATTAGTTACCTAACAATCAAAAGGCAAGGTAATTCACCAAATGCTGCCTGTAGATCTGCATATTGGCAAATTACTTTCAAAAATATTTTGAAGTAATTTGCTGTGCATGCAGACTGGCAGTGGAAGTCTAGAATGAGGAGAGGCCATAAGTGGTGGGTCAGATAGTGTTATTAATATTTTCTGGAGCAACCAAAAGTCAGTCAATATAGTTACTGTAGGTCATCAAACTCTAGCTTATTTCACAAAGCACTTAAAGCAGGGACATCGATGCCTTCTTGTCTTCTCTGTGGGTTTTCTGAAAGTATTAAGGTGGAACTGGTATTGAAGTTGACCAGCCAGTTTTATGCCTCTTGGTTAGTAAGACCAGTACATAGTTTGGGAGATGACACTAACAAGAATAAGAGTTTTTCAAACTTTGCAAAAACTCAGCAGCAGAACCCCTGGGAATCCCTCATCTACAGTGGTGCGGTCATTTCTTGCCATTAACAGATAAATTGGATAGGTTGGAGTGAAGTGCGCCTAAACAGAACAGATTAATGGACTTCAGCCAAGGGTAGCTTCTTAAAAAGGGATGATGCTTGAAAATAACACAAAACCAGTGAGTGGTCAGACAGAATAGGTTTGTTTTAACCTTTAGAAGAGGAGTTGTATAACCCAAATTTTTTGGGTAACAGCTTATATTGACCCTGCTGAGTTCCACACTTTAGTTCCAGATGTTGGCTTCAGTTTAAAAACCCTGGATGTGTGTCAGATGCGTCTGGATTCACTGGTGATCTATTAACTGCCACAGGCAACTCAAAAAGAGACTTGTCTTGGACACATTCACACACTGACAAGTAGATAAGAAGTCTTGTATAGCAAACAACATAAAATAATCATATATAATTATTTTCCTGGGTGCCTCAGTTGATTGAACCCTTTAAAAATTGTATCTAGATTGGCTTCTGTCTGCTTTTTTGTGCAGTATTTATGCATTTTCTAAAATGGTTTAACTTTTAAGCTCACTTCAAACCAGTTATTTGATGGTTTATACTTTGTTAAACTTACAGTTGGATTTTCAAACCAAGATACACTATACACTAGAAGTTTTATCAAGTTTTGATCAAAGTATCATAAGACCTAATGTAATATTTTTCTTTGAGTAAATCTGAGATTTATAAAGGGAGGAAGAAAAAAAATTACAGTTACTGGCTTTACATTAACGATTTCAGTTGTGTCTTAAATATTATACCAGAATACCAGCAGAAGGATCAGGGGTCACATAGATGCATATCGATTATTGCTCCTTTATTCAAACTGAGGACAAATGCTACAGAGGGTGATTAAATCCAGGCCCCATGCTTGGACGCTTCTAGGGCGGATTTTCCAAGCGCAAGGGAGTTGGCGCCTGAGTATTTTCCACCCTGATCTCTGCTTGGCAATGGGTTAAATAATAAAGCTCCTTTTTACTGAGCTGCCTTGGTTCTGTATGTAGAAACACAAGCCCCTCTACTCCCTTGTCTGTGCTGTTTTAAAACGACCCACTACTATGCCGCCCCCCCCAAAACCACCCCCACTCAATGCCAGACTCATGCACTCTGTGGGGTCAAGCTAGTTTGGCCTTGAGGCCACTTTACGAGGACATGAATAAACAATGCTTGAATTGATGAGTGAATAGTGGAAGTTAAATCTGATAACCATCTAAAGATAAAGTCCATACGTACATTAAGCTGAAGAGTGCATCAGTTCCTATAGGTCTCTGCTTATATCCCACATATGTTTTTGCATTCTAGCTGTTATTTTTGATTGCATCATGGAGTGCAGCAGTATTTTACTCAAGCACAATCACGGAAACATAGCGGATTGTGATGAAACGTCCATTCATGCAGCCATGCGTATATGCGTGTTTATTTAACTTCTGTGTAGGTTAATCTGGGTCCTCAAAGCCCGGCCCTGTGTGTGACTGCCAAGGCTCACAAACCTCGTGCACCCTGATGAGCCTGCCAGCTTTGAAACCTGAGAAGCTGGAGAAACCTCCTCTGAAAAACTCACAACCCAGGCTTCTTCTGCCCCCAGATGTAAATTCAAATCAGGTAAATCTGCAAACTGTTCTATGAATACCTCTCTTGTCAAAAACAGTGCAACCAAGAAAGCTTCAGCACTCACAGGGTTTCGTAGCACCTTTACCTTCAAATGCCCACAAACATGAGTGATTTAAAAAAGATTCAGACTCTGGCTAACCATGTAGGCGGAGGAGTGTGCAGTAAAAGCCAAAACAGTAGCTTGGTTATAGGGAGGAAAATTAAGGGATTTTTCCATTTTTAGCCCACTGAAACATTTTCCTTATGAACAATAAAATAAAAACAACACATGAGCCTTGGGGAACACTGGAAGAAATTAGTCTCCAACTGCTGTAATTAATCAGCAAGGCCACAAATAAAACTGTGACGCCCTGTGACGAGTTTTCTTCAGACGTTTGTTTGACACAGGCTTTTTTGTTCTGAAATCTCAGAACCAAAATAAATATAGATGCAGTGGAAAGGGGTACAGGGCCAGTGCAAAAAAAAAAAAAAAAAATCAGTACGCACATGAAAGACGAGACCATACATAATTGCATGACCAGTTTAGGCACACCCGCCCTTCCTGACATTAGTAAACCTTTCATGTAGTTTTTATCTCAAACTCATAAATTCTTGTTTCTAAATATACAAAGAAAAATAGATAGTTGAAACAAGATTTTTACACACACTATAAAAAAAAACACAAACACATTTTCTCAGACATCAGGCTAAACCTTTCCTAATTTTGGATCAGTTAGAATTATCAAAATTATTTGTTTGCTTAAGCTATAAAATAAGAAAGAGATTTACATTTTAAATTTATATACATTTCCTTTGTGTTTTGGGTAGAATTGATCTTTGAACTGTATGACTTGAATCCAAACATGTTGGTCATGCTTCCACAATCTTCTCGCAATAGTTAGGCCCGAGCAGGAAGGCCTGCAAGGGCCTATTGTAATTGCTCCGTTTCTTCTTATTATTATTCAGGCGACAAATGAATTGCCTTTTTGGGGGCCTAAACATATTCAAAAACTCACCAAACTTTACCCAAAATTGTCCCCCTAGTGAAATTTAAGGTTTTTAATGGAATTGAAAATGGGCGTGGCCAAACGGCTCTACAGCGCCCCCTAAAGTGAGACAGGCCAACTGGTAAGTCCTAGAGAGTTGAAATTTGGTACATAGCTAGATCTCCCCAAATCATGAAAAAAAGTCTCTTGGGGGTATACCCTAAAACCAACAGGAAGTCGGCCATTTTGGGTCAAAGGGTCATTTTTGGACGTTTTTTTACTTTTCATACATGTCGAACTTTAACAAACTCCTTCTAGGGATTTTGAGCTACCGGCTTCATATTTTGTCAGTATGTAGTTAAGGCATTGGGGATTAAAAGTTATCAAAATTGTGACTTTTTGAGCATGTTGAAGGGGCGGGACCAGCCCTCAAAGTTAGCCTTCTCGCCGCAAATTTCGAACAGCAATAACTTTCACCTAAATTGGCTGAAATACACCAAACCTGGTATTATTGATTCCTCTCAGGTCACCAACAATCCTATCTGGTCAAATGATGACATCATCAAAGCCACGCCCCCTGACAACAGGAAGTCACTTTTTTCACTTAGAAAGGTGCCTCTCTGACCCTCTTGACCCAATCAACTTGAAACTGTGACAGAAGACAGATAACTAGTGGGTCTAACTTCATTTGAAGCACAGTGACTTTTCATAAAAGGGCGAGGCCGTGGTGGCGTGGCGAAGTCTGATGTCACGCCATGGCCATACGTTTGGCTTTAACTTCCACATACATCATCTGATCTGCACCAAATTTAATGTGATTGAACCTAGTTCAGTCCCCAAAAGATATCTGATGACATATTTGTGGGCATGGCCTAATTCGTCCACAGCGCCTCCTAGAAAATTTTTAAAAATCTGCCCCAAGCCATGCTTTGACCGAGGAATCTGAAATTTGGTACACATATATAACTTCTCAGGACCTACAAAAAAGTCTGTAGGAGCATTGGTCCAAACCCCACAGGAAGACGGCCATTTTGGATTGAATTTGTTATTTTGACCCCGGATATGCCCTTTCTAGCCCGCATATCTGAGCAAACTCCTCCTACAGCTTTTGACTTAGAGACTTGAAAATCACTCAGTATACTCTTAAAGCATTGGGGATCAAAAGTTATCAAAAGCTTTTTGCTACATGAAAGTATGTGGGCGTGGCTAAGCCTCAAAATCTCACTTCTCGTCATAAAAGATGAAATTGATATAGCTCCTACAAGGAAAGTCACAGAGACCTGAAATCTTGTAAGATTGATCTGCCTCTGGCCCTGAACAATATTTACTGATCAGATGCTGACATCTTCAAAGCCCCGCCCCCTCAGAAGAGGACGTGTCATGTTTTCCTTTAGAGAGTCAATTTTTGATGTTCTTCACCTAATCAATGTGAAACTGTCCCAAGTAACAGATTACATGATGGTCTAAGACAGTCGCCAGTACTGACTGCTTTAGCTGGAGGGTGTGGCTATGACGGCGTGGCGAATTCTGATGTCACGCCACGGCCATACGTTTGGCTCTAAATTACACATGCATGGTCCAATTTATTCCAAGCTTAATATGGTTGATCTTTGACAACCCCCAAATAGCTCTATTGGATTACATTGGAATGTGGATCAACAGCGCCCCCTAGGACACATCATGGGCTATATCTCCCTCATACATCATCGGATCCACTTGAAATGTAGTATACATGATCATGAGTTAATGATGGACATGTTGACACAGTCAATAGATGACATCACTTTAGCCCTGCCCACTAATAAACAAATGAGTGTAGCTTCCATGTGTGAGGTCCAATTCACTCCAAACTGAATATGGTTGATGTTTGTCAGCCCCCAAACAGCTCTATTGGATTACTTTGAAATTTGGATCAATAGCGCCCCCTAGAACACTTCAAGGGCTATATCTCCCTCATACATCATCGGATCCACTTGAAATTTAGTATACATCATGACTGATCAATGCTGAACATGTTGACACAGTCAGTTCATGACATCATTTCAGCTCTGCCTACTAATAAACAACTGAGTGCAGGTTCTCACTGGAAGGTCAGATATCCCCCAAATTTTAAATGCTTCTCTCCAGATCAGAACTCTGCATGACCAAAGATCATATGATATGTTGCTCACAATCCCACCTAGTGGCGATGTGTGGAATTGAACAGCGGCCTCATCGGTGGCATGCAGGCGGCGATGCCAGGCTCCCGCGGTCGCTGCACAGACCGAGTTTCGCTGAGGTGCGAGGGCCTTCAATGCTGCTTGCAGCTTTAATTTTGTCATTGTTTTTCTAGCTGCTTTGACCCACATGCAGAAATACACTCAGGAAACAGAAAAGGTTTAATAAGTTTACTATGAAGTGTTAGAATACTGGAAACTGGAACTCGCCGCTGTATGGAGAGGGGATTACTGTTAAATGGTTGATATAACAGAGTTATTATTCTTGACATAATTTTGCTCACAGTTGGAGATTTGAAGATCAGCTTTGGGGTCAGGTGAGGTGTGTCAGGTAAGTGAGTTGGCCCAGGTAATCCTGTCTTACTTGGTCTTGAGATGAAGGTGGCACCAGGTGGGTTTTCTTGGAGGGTGAGCAAAGTGGAGGGTGAGCTAGGTTCGTTTGCAGGTAGCCTGAGGAGCCTTGGAGCCAGAACGCTGCCAACTGGGAATGCAATCCGTGAAGTCTTCTTGAAAGGAGCGGATCAAGGTTCTCTGCATAAGCAGACTGGATACTGAAACTCGAGACCGTAGGTAACCTGGTAAAGAGGACATGAGAAGGTAAGTACTTTGAATAATCACGAAGAGATTTGTCTTGGCCAGCTAGAGTTACCACTGAATGTTAACACTCAGGCACTGGTGTTGGCAGTTGGGTTCTTATGCTCCTCTCCTGATGAGGCTGATGGAGAACACCTGTTGGCTCAGCTCCTACCGTGCGTCTGGTGCCATCTAGTGGTTGGAGGTGGTTAGTAGCAGGCAAAAACAGGTGAACAAAATTCCCAGAAACCACGAAAAGATTGCTAGAATTTTGGGCCATTCCTCCTGAAAGAACTAGTTTTACTGAGTAAGGCTTGTAGGCCAACTTGCTCACATGCACCATTTATGCTCCGTCCACACATGTTCAATTGGATTTGTTATGTGAATATTGGCCAGAACATTGGCCTTGTTGTCCATAAGCAACTTTGTATCTAATTTGGTGGTATCTTTAGGATCATTGTCTACTTGGAAGAAATATTTGTGCCCAAGCTTTAACATTCTGGCAGATGTCTTGAGATGCTGCTTCAGTACTCCCCCCAGTGGTATGTGCACTTCCCTTTTGTGGACACCACCCGACGGCCCAACCCCAGCCCAGACTCTGACCAGACGGCCAACTTCTCCTCCTGGCCTCCAAACCCAGATGGCACACAGAGAAAGGCAGTGTGGAAAGACCCCAGGCCTTCCTTTTTTTAGAATTACTAAGGTTGGCTAAAACAGACAGCGTACCTCTGACTGACTGTTAGCTTCCACCACTTTGAGGAAAAATTTACTTTTCCAACAAGCTCACAGTAGCATGACATCTTTATATTACAGGTCAGGGAACTATTATCAATGATAACTTCAAAGAATCTGACTTAAAAAGAATCTGAACTAACCCTTTAATGCTCCACTCTGTTGCTGCAGTGCTGCTCCTTGCATCAGTGAACCTGAAGCAGCAACACTCATGAAGGAGAAGGGCCTTCTCAATATCAGTAGATGTAATTCATGTAAACAGCCCAGATTTGGACACCACAGCAGAAATGCACAGAAATAAGGGCCAGGGTAAAATAAAAAAGGTTCTGGAAAACATGCCTAAATACACAAGCCGGTTTTTCATCCTCACTCTTTGCATTTTGCCTCAACATCTAAAATCAGCTGAGCTTTCTTCTTTGGTCAGTTTGTTGTAATATAATTTCTGTTTTTGTTCATTTTCTCTGCATCTGATAGAAACTGGGATTTTGATGCAGTTTTTCTTAATTTGGTTTATTACAACAAACAAATTAAACACATTACTTACATCGCACACCAACATTTTCTTACACATTGCAAACAACATGACAGAAAAACATCTTTCTTATCATTGTCTTCTTTGTTGTTTGAGTAGCAAAGCTTCACTGGCTAGGTGTCAGCGATAAATAACAAGAACACAGTTTCACTTCATAGGAGCACCTCCCTCCTCTAGTGTCCATCTGTGAGTCAGATTTCTCCAGAACGGCCATGGATGAGGTGTTCATTCAGCAGCCTCTCTGTATTAGTTGCCATCTGTGAGTGTTTAACGCTCTTTGATTTTTTCATTCTGAGCTGTAGTTATGCGTTCAACCCATCAAGATAAAGAAAGTTCCTGTGTTTTTTTTCTTAGTCTTTTTCACTTTTTTGTTCTCCTCACCTCTTCTTTTTAGCCCGTGTGTCAGAAATCATGATCCATCTTTGAAGCAGTGTTTTATACAGCCTCTGCTGCAACTCAAACAGGAGTCAATGCGTCATACCATCTTCACCTCCTCTTTCTGTCATCATGTTTCTCCTTTGCATGATGGCTTTACACTCCTACAATTAGTGGCAATGACATGTGCAATTTTAGTTTACTTCAAGCATCTAACGGGTTGTGTGAAGGCCTACAATGCAGTTCCTGAACCTTGTTTGTAGTAAATAGCACATAAGTTAAATATAGAAAGCTAGCAAACAGGATAAAGTCTATGATTTCAGCTGGTTGCTTTTGGTTTGTGGGTGCAGGATGGATGACGATGTGGATAGTTGATCATATCTGAGAAGCGCCAGGAGGAAGATAGGATCGACCACACTCAGGGCAGTGACGCAGTTTGGCATGCTTGCAGAGAAAAATAAATCTTTAGGCCCTGGAGTGAGGTACACCATCATCAATTCAGAGGTTATACTGGTCAATCTGTTCTGGTACTAATTCCACAAGGTGTATTTTTAAACGTTTAGGGACAGGTTATTGTCTATTAGGTACTCTTTGTTCATAGGATCATCAGAGTTGTAACCACTAGGACGTAAGCACTGTACTACACAGCTTCATGTTTAATCAATTTATCTTCATTGTACCCTCACTTTTTTTATATAAGATCCCTGAAAGAGGGGGCGCCTAATTCGGTCGTGAAAAAATTAGCACATCCAATAAAACAATCAGTTATTTTAAAAGAGGTGTTCACATATTGATGTCTAATCTTTTTTTTTTTTAAATCTGCATCAAGTATGTCCTCTGCTATGAGGTCCAAGAAAATTACTTTTGGACTTATCTCAAGTGGTCAAAAGCACATTGTTACGGAAGTTATGGTCTTTGTACATGTTCTTACTAAATTCAGTCTGGCCTTTATGTTTTTGATAAACAGCAAAGGGGTCTGCCTTGCTTACTTCCCAGTAACATTAATTTGTGTAGTCTCTTTCTGATTGATCATATCAACATTAGTGAGACCCTGCTACAGGTCTCCTGAGGACATTTGAGGGTTTTTGGAGACTTCTTTTAGTATCAGGGTGAACTTGCTTAGCTGGCCATACCTGGACATGCTGGCAGCTGTTCTTACTCTTCAATGTAGCCCTCCTCAGGTTCCTTGCTGAATGTTCTACCCGCTTTCCTTCTTTTCTATCCAAAACACTTCCAATAATGGCCACAGGAGCCACAATACTATATACATTCAGTTATATATTTATATATACCTGAATGTTAGAGAAATGTACCAGTACTGTTGATCAATACAAGGAAGGTTTCCATGAAAAAAATAGTCTTACAAAAAACCTGAATGGATATAGAAAGTTTTTAGGGATAAGTCTAAAGTTTATTAAGCAAACTCTGCTACCATCATAAACAAAGTATTTTTTGTATGAAGTCTTCGTGAATGACAAGGTGATTGTATTGGCCCTGTAAAAACAAAGCTATATCAGAAGAACAAATACCAGAAAGCTGATTTCATCTTGTCTGCTGCAGACAAAGCAAGCAGTCATCTTGGTTCTGATGGAGCTCAACTGGACGACATCACAGAGTTGAAGCCTTACGTGGCCACCCCATATTTTCCCAACATGGATCTTTGCAAAATGATTTGCTGACTTTGCCTCTGTGACTGCAGTGCTTGATCTACTGAAAATAAATTTTGTTTCACATTAGTACTATAACTGGAGCACTGCAACTCCTCTTCTGCTCGCTGTCTAGGCCTGTCGGGAACCTCTGCCAAAGGTAAGAGATGATGGCGCACACACACACACACACACACACACACACACACGGAGATACACTAATGACTAAGATTCATTCAATTATATATGCCTATCACACCATCAACTGGCCATAAGCGGTACTGTACCTGCATTTTCAGTTCTTTACTACAGTGGCTCCAAGTCTAAATCAGTAATGAACAGATGAACTGAAAGAGATCCTCTTTAGAAAATGTTTTAAAAAAAATTGCACATACAGTTATATAAAAACTGAATCTGGTTTGTTGAAGCTGTTTTATGAGTGTTACTAGTACAGCTGTACACTAATCAATAACCAGGGTCACAAGTATCATACTAATACTTTTATGGTTATAATTGGTTGGCCTGTCCTTGTCCTGCCACTAATCATATTTAGACAACAGGCAAATAGAAACATTTGGAAAGTACTTTTCTATTGTGGAGGTGTTTTACTGCAGTTTAAAACAAGCTTTTTGTTGTATTTTCATCAAGTCTCCTCTCTTACATCTATACATTTGTCCTCAGGCCAACACTTTCAACTATGTTGTTTTTTTCTCATTTCTTTTCAGTCTGTCTTGCAGAAATATTTATACCACTTGAACATTTTTCAAATTTATTTCATTTTACAACCACAAATCTTAATGTATTTCATTAAAAATGTATGTGCACAAAGTACCGCATCTGGGTGAAGTGGAAGGAAATTACACATGGTTTTTAAAATATTTACAAATAAAATTCTGAGAAGTGTGACTTACATCAGCCATTTTTACTCTGATACAACTAAATACACATTTGTAATTGACCCTACTTGATCTTTGAATTTAAAAAAAAACAAAATAACCTGATAACTATTTTGTTTGCCATCCAAAATAGTTTTCAATTCAATTCAATTCAATTCAATTCAGTTTATTTATATAGCGCCAATTCACAACACGTCGTCTCAAGGCACTTCACAAAAGTCAGGTACATGCATTACAATTAATCCGAATCATTGAACAGTGCAATCAGATTCTGTTATTTATTCAAATTGGATAAAAAGTTTGTCTATCTAAGGAAACCCAGCAGATTGCATCCAGTCAGTGACTTGCAGCATTCAATCCTCCCAGATGACCATGTAGAGACAGTGGACAGTCACTGGCGTTGACTTTGCAGCAATCCCTCATACTGAGCATGCATGTAGCGACAGTGGAGAGGAAAAACTCCCTTTTAACAGGAAGAAACCTCCAGCAGAACCAGGCTCAGTGTGAGCGGCCATCTGCCACGACCGACTGGGGGTTAGAGAGAACAGAGCAGAGACACAAAGAGAACAAAGAAGTACTGATCCAGGAGTACTTTCTATGGGAAGGAAAAGGTAAATGTTAATGGATGTAGCTCCTTTAGTCGTTTCACCTAGAAAGAAAGAACAGATAAACTCTGAGCCAGTTTTCAATGTTAGAGTCTGAAGAGAGCACATAGAGTTAGTTACAGTAAAAGCTCCGTCAGTAGCCATGTCTAGGAGAGAGAAAGGGTTAAACACTAAAAGACAGGGCCATGTGGATTATCGGTAGAGGGTGAGCATTAAGTTGTTGCCAGCAGAAGCTCAGACGATGCCCCTCTCCAGAAAGGTGTCACAGGTAGACACAGAGTCAGGCCAGGTGTAGCTTCTAGGAAGAGAAAAGAGAGAGAACAAAGTTAAAAGCTGAAATAACAGCAAATAATACAAAATTGAAGAGTAGTGTGAGAAAGTAGCGAAGAGGGTGAAAGTGGTCATTATGTCCTCCAGCAGCCTAAGCCTATAGCAGCATAACTACAGAGGTAGCTCAGGATAACCTAAGCCACTCTAACTATAAGCTTTATCAAAAAGGAAAGTTTTAAGCCTAGCCTTAAAAGTAGACAGGGTGTCCGCCTCACGGATTAAAACTGGGAGCTGGTTCCACAGGTTCCACATTTGATTAGCAACTATTTTCTCAAGAATTTTAGATAAGAACGGAAGATTGGATATGGGTCTGTAATTTATTAAGTCATCTCGATCAAGCGAAGGTTTCTTAAGCAAAGGTTTAATTACAGCTACCTTAAAAGTTTGTGGTACATATCCATTTACTAAGGATAGATTAATCATATCTTTGAAATGCAGTTAGAAAAGGTTTGTTTAGGTTGTTTTACCAGGTGAATGGTTGCTAAACACGAATTTCTGTGAAACAAGGCAGAATATCTCACACACATGACTATTTGCATTCTTAGGCTTATATGTGTGAGAGTCACTGATACACTTTTCTTGTGTTTCACTAATGATGATTTCCGTCCTCTGCTTCCTGTATGTAGTTTATAACTAAATGTTCTCCTGAAACAGATAAAAAACTAAATAGAAACTGAAGGTGTTGTAGTGATTTTTGGTTGGTAATAGCTGTGCTTTACATGTGACAACAATCTGTTATGTTCTCCATATGTCTGGACTAAGTAGGAGGTTTGTAAAATATAACCCAGGTCTGGCTAAAATCTTCCAAAACCTTGTTGAAGAATGGCCACACTAAAAACACAGCACACCACCAAAAGATCACCATACCCACAGTGAGACATGGTGGTGGCAGGATCAAGATCCAGAATTACATTTCTTCAGATGCGACTAGTTTTTGTCAAGTTGGTGGAATGGATTATAAGAAAGCCTTCAGAAAAAAGGTGAAGATTTCACCATGACTGTGACTCCAGGCATATATTGTATCAAAGTCACCAAAACAATAGCATCACTGGAAGAAAATTACAGTTGTAGGATGGCCTAGCCACAATCCAGAACTGAATCTGACAGAAGATCTGTGAGGTTGCCTAAAGAGGGTTGTGGACAAGATATATTTTCACAATCTTACAGATTTTGGAGACCCTATGCAAGGTAGACTGGTAAAATAGAGCCAATGGAAGATGTGGTAGGCTGCTTGGCTCCTAAGAAAGTAGACTGAATGCTGAAACTGAATGAAAAGGTTCTTTAAAGTAAAGTTTAAGGGTGTGCACAGTCATGCATTTGGGTTATTCTAACTTTTTAGTTCTTATATTTGGCCCCAACATTTTTGTGTGTTTTACATTGAATTGTACAGAATTTTTGTTATAAAACATGTGCATAAATCTTTGAAATTACTTATCATGGTCTCAGTTTTCTAAATCTAAAATTCTAACAGAGGTCTGATTTTAGGGATCTAAGATAGATTATTAAGTTATTGTCAAGTTTGGTGTGGTGGAGGACCCCGGAATGCAGACGGACCGGCATCTTAACCATAAGTAAAGACGGTTTATTTTAAAGTCAAAACAAATAACTCAAAGGTGGAGGCGGGCACAAACCATAAACAGGCATGGACGATAAACAGAAGTGATGCTTCCATGACGAGTAAACAGAATGATGGTGGAGCATGGTACAGGTGAAACGAAAAAGACTGATTGCATGATGCAGGTGGACCGAATGAAGCTGATTTCTATGGCTGACAGAGGCAGGGAGAACAAAACGTAACTGGAGCAAAACAGAAATCCAAAGATACAAACTAAAAGAGAAACATGACTTGCAAGACATTAACTAAAAAAGAATAATAAAAAACTAAAGCACAACCAGGAAAATAATAAACAAAAGCAGGATCCAAAACACAAGCTGGAAATAAGAATAAATAAAACCCAAACAAAAACCAAAACACCCTCAAATCATGACAATTATTTTAAATAGCTCATGTAGGTGCAAATCCTAATGGTCCTAAAAATCTCTAAAATACTTGTAATAGCAGCTTAACAGCTTTCTTGTAATCTGAATGTATTCTTCTCTTATCATACAAGCACTTCCTCTAACCTTTCTTAAGTGAATACTTACTCAACATCTCTTTGCTGTTTTACCTAAAAGCTTGGGGGGCCCTGGACAGGCCAGCAAGGGCCAGAGAATGATGAAGTGCATTATTTGACATCAATATGTCACAATTTATTTCTAAAACATTGAGTGTTACCTTTACAGAGAAACCAGGCTTTGGCATGTGCTCCCAGTGGTTCTTGAACCATTGGGAGCACATGGTTTTTAGACATTTTAGGGCGAATGTTAGGGCGTTAATAATTCTCAAAACAAACTCGGTTAAATAAGCTTTAATTAAACCTCCAACCACTGTTTAGTGGACAAAGCTCCTATGTGTGCATGTGGACTTGGAACTGATCTATAGTTAGACCATATATAACACTGTGCTCTTTAAAAATGCCTATTTTTTTGACTGCTTCTATTTGTATCGTGCTAACAGAATGATAAAATGTTAATGTTAGGCTTTTACTTGCTGTGGTGACTTAAGGTTTGAAATGAACCTTGCAGAAGAGTATAAAATGTAAGATACACATAATGTGAAAAGTAATGCTAAGACGAATCCATAGAAAACAGTTTTATTTCATGTTAAACATGAATATATGTACAAATTCCTTTATAATACTCCAATTTCTTGAATTTTTTCTCTGCCTTTCTTTCTGTGGACTGCAATGGATTGGAAATCTTTCTACAGACATAATAATCGATGTTAATTGGCAATAAAAAACAATAAATTAATCAATTAAAGCCACCGCCTGGATTTATGTAGGAGAAAAGAAAAAGTAGTACAATAATTAAAAGTTACATCAAGTTGGCTAGATGTTTTTATTCTTGTTTTACTGAGCTGCTTCTCTTGCCTTTAATATTTTGAAAAGACACATCTTGTAGTTGTGATAAAAATATTTTAAAATGTCAATTACTGATCTATATAAAGCAAAAACAACTGCTGGAAATTAAAGAATAGTGGTGAGACATAATTTTTGACATTAAGTTAAACATTTGACAAAACTCAAGCGTTCCACTGTTATGGTGGCACTGGTCAAGAAGAGAAATGGATGAAGAGCGCCCTCTAGAGACTGTGTTACAGCATCTGAGTTTCTGGGTTTTCAGTTAACAAGGTTTACTTTCATTTAATTTACGTAATGTCAGCTGAAAACTATAACATGGCAAAAATAAAACGCCGTTTGCAAGGAAATAGGTGATACTTTATATTTACTTCCTAAGTCTAACTGCAGAAATACGTCTAGAAGAACAGAGTAAAAGTGTATTTACAGGCAGAACTGCCACAATGATTATGCTTAAAACCATCAAAACAAAGTGACCAGTTAACATAAGAAGGCATATAGAAAACTTGCAGAATGTTGTATCAGTGAAAGGTCAGAATGCATTTTATTTTTGAAGTGACATTAGTACTCTGTGCTAACGCCTTAAATCTGACCTTTAACATACTTGTAGCTGGCTGCTCTTTGAAAATATCCTTCCTTTTACATTAGCCAAAAACATCTTATTCCACACCAATCACATCAGTGAATGTTAAAGATATCAAGTATGATAACTCTAAAGTGTTGTGCTCAAAGGAAGCATGGGTAAATGCCTGTAGGTAGGTGTGAAGGTTTATTTTATGCTTATTAGCTTATTTTACTTATTTAGAAGTAGAGTTTTTTTTTAAATAATTTGTGATTAGCCCATACCTTGATTTGATTCCTGCATTAAACTCTGAAACACACACGTCTCTTTATTCTTAACAGCCAGGAACATAGTTTGTTCTCCCTGCGTTTCTGTTTGTTCTTTCCAGGTACTCTGGATTCCTCTGGATTGTGGCTGTTTTTGTAAAGTGTTTTTGTAAATACTCTTAGTTGTATTCTTCAGTAGGCTTTTTCAATGAAAAAAAATTTGGTGGTAAAAACATCTCACCTCACGAGGTTTGCACAGCAAAAGAAAAACAGTTATAATATCAGTATTTCCATCATCCCCTAAAAAAATCACAATGCAACTCTGAAAATAAACACCTAAATGTCAAAGCTAATCTTATATGTAATCAAATCTAAAGACAGTCCAACAAAATATCAAACGTTGTTGCTCTTTTTTAGCCAGGTAGTATTAATAAAAATAAAAAACACTGACAGATCAAACTGTCAAGGCAGCATTGTTTCAAAGATTTGTCTTGCAGTCTATTCAGAAGGGAAAAGGATCTGGATGTTTCATGATCATCAGTACTTCATGTTAAAATCAGGAGAGATTAAATTTCTTTCTTTAAAACTGGACTTCTTCGATGACGGTGGGTAAGTCCAAGTTTCCCTTGGTGGAATCAGTAGGTTCCTGCAAATGAAAAGAGACGTGTTGTTTACTACAAATGTCTTCATATATACCAACAGCAGCCACTTAACTTGGACATTCCGCCAAACATGTTTTTAGACTATCTAGTTTGCTTATGATTGCATCAATATTTTTACAAAAAATATGCCTGATATTAATGTTACACCTGTATTAAAGACTGAGGACATTTAATTGAAGTTAGTGATTGATTTTTCCTTCCAAAAGTAAGAACCTTTCTACCACAGTAGTTTTAATTATAATTCATGCATCTCTTCATGCAACTTCTTGAACAGCAAAGAGAAAAAATGTGAAGGCCATTTGTTCATTATGATTTTTTCGATTTCAGCTGCTGTAAGGCAGAACAGGGTTGGTTGTTAGACTTTTTATTTTAATCTCAAGTCTCAAAGAACTGTGATGCAACATACAGACTACCAAATAAAAGCTTTTGACAACCATCCACGTTGTGGGGCTGCCTGTCCCAATATTATGTACATAGGAAAAAAGGAAGCTTCAGAAAAAATATATTTTTTTATAAAACCTTTCAATTTGTGCCATTTGAGGTTTTAGTTGAAACAACCTCTAATACGCAATTAACTGACAGAATATATAATTGATATAATTTTAAATGACAATAAGGGTTTAATTATAAACCCAATGTGTAAAAGCCTTTGAGGAGGAATACAGAAAAACTGAAAAGTTACATTTTAATGTGAAAATGCACCAAAGTTCCTCCAACGTCAATTTCAATGAGTCAAACTGCTGACATGAGCATGTAGCTGATCTCTCACCACTAGCTTGGAAATATCAGGACCAACGTGTTTCAACAGCCCCCTCTATGAAGCTTTAGATTTAGCAAATGTGACAACCTACCTTGTTCTTGCCTATTAAAAACATGAGATCAGAAAGATGCCAGTGGACATGCAAGTTAAAATCCTTTGTAGCTAAGAGATAGTAATCCTAAGCCACAGTAACCCATTGCTCCTTCACTTATTAAAAAGCTTTTATCCTGTTAGAACCACAAACATCTACGTTTTTTATTGGGATTTTATCTGATATAGCAACTCCAAGTACTGCATAAGTGTGATGTAGAAGTAAAAGGATATATTTTACAGATAAGAATCTGAAAAGTTTGGCGTGCATTTAGATTCAGCAGTTTTACACCGATACCCCTAAATAAATCCCAGTGCACCACCTGCAAACAGCAAACGTGGAAGAAGGGGAGGTCAAATAAGAAAGTAAAGCCTTTTACTAAATCGCAAAGCAAAGCTACAATAAAATGGCTAAGATCAAAACAGATTAATGTGCCTAGTCAAAGTCCAGGCATAATTCTGATTGAAAATGAGCGACAATACTTGACAATTATGCAATTAATTTATGTTGGTCTATCACATAAAATCCCAATAAAACGCGTCGATGTTTGACCTTTTTGACATTTTGTAAGGCTGCAGCCACAAAGGGTATGATACATTTACCAGGCACTGAACTTTTACCAGGTACTTTGCAAGTGCAAAGTTTTGGGGGGGATTTGTCAGGATTTCTAAAGCTTTAGTTACTCCACACTTCAAATGTAGATGGGAGTTAATTCACAATTAACATCTATTTGCATTGTGGCTGCATGTAAAAATAAACAGCAAATGGACTGGCAGTAAAGCATGATGGTGGGAGGATGATGAAGAAAACATGGCTACTAAGAGTAATCATGCAAATTATGAGGAAAACAAACACTAAAAGTATGATCTGGTAAATTCCAACAGATTTCCTTTGAGTCATACTTGAAAAGGCATTTCAAGTAAGAAAAACTCTTAAACAGAGGTTAGTTACATTTTTAAACTTGATGTGTGAACAAACACAGCAAAAAATAAGGTAGAACGTGGAATGATTTAATAGAAGAATCATTAAAAAATAGAGAACAAAAATACTCTTTAATGTGAAAGATTATTATTGCTTATGTACTTGTTACATGCCAAAAAATCTCCTTCTTAGGGTTAGTTAAATGTTTTCTCTGCAGCATAGTCCAAAACAAAATAAGTACGCCTTTTTGTAAATTGTTTACTATATTGTCAGTTTGTTTTTGCTAAATGGTCAATAAAACCTCACATTAGTCACTAAATGTGGTAAAATATCACCTCAGGCAATTAAGAGTGAAGCAGAATTTAAAAAAAAAAAACAGTTTCATTTTTAATGAAACATTGATCTTTACAGAGAAAGGCTGAGTAGGAAGATTTAACAGTGCAAAGTGAAAAGTGTACAGCAGGTGCAAAGATGATCAACATTGGTGTGTGATTGCTCTGTGCTCCTACCTTTGATTCAGTGTGTTGAGCTAAAATTTGAGGAAATTCTTTGTGAACACAGAAATTTTTTGTTTGATCAGGTTTGAGAGGGAGGAGTTTTTGGCTGGGATGAGATTTGGGCTGTTGCTCCATAGTCTTGTTCCAACATCCGTTTCTCCGCCTAAAACAACAGCTGCCAATCACTTATTAAGCATTTATAAAAGCATGAGGCTCCAGTCTGGGATGAAGTTCAGGAGAAACTGACTAAGATTGAAAGTATTATGGTTAAAGAAAAGTTCAAAGTCAGTGCCTATTTGTCTAGAAGAAAGTGCAAAGGTGCATGTTTCCAAAGATCAAACTGTAGTTTGAGGTGACATCTAGCATGAAAGTGAGGAATTTGTGCACATGAAACCTTAGATTTCACTGTCAGCATTCAGCAGTAACTTGACCACAAAGCTTGGAGACCCATCCAAAATTAGAAAAACATGATGACTGAACAGTTCAAGAACAGGGTGAATCACAAGAGCAGTGTATCTAAATTGATTGCAGATGTAGACAAACATGCACTGCCAGGCCAAATAAAGAAAAACAATTCCCATCTTAATTTACCAAAGCAAGAGGCTCCTTTTTGAAAAGGGCTCCAGTAATTGTTGAGTTTTCACCTTAATTTCACCCCAACCAACTTTTAATTCCTTATGGCCACCTTCACACTGGACTAAGATAACCAGTGTCACCAGGACTTCACAACCTTTTAAATGTCTCTAGATACGGGCAAATTTGGAAAACCTTATTTTAGTGTGAAGGCAATCATGGTGCTAGTCTGCTATTAGTACTCTACAAACACTGTCGGTTGTTCCTGATGCTTTACGGCCTATCTTATCAGAATGCTAACAACAAGGGTTTCACATCACCACCAGAGTATCCTCTCACAAAAAGTAATATCCCTCTAATATAGAAGGTTTCTGCACCTCCACCATCAGTTATAGCCAAGCTGGGAAGGGTCAAACACTAGCATATTGTCTGCTGCTTTGTCTATTTTATTTTATACTAAGATGCTTTAATCCTTTCAGATGGCATTGACTGTACATAAAACCTATACATGAAATATGCTGATGTTATTGGTATTAATATTATAACTATTCTCAACAGCACAAGAGGATTCAGGTAAAGGGGCTTTTTGCACAGAGTGCCAAGCACTGTATAATTGTGTCATAAACTCTATGACTTCTAGTTCCCATTCTTCTTCCTCCACATATATGATGTGACTGCTTCTCCTTGAAAGAGTGACATACATTTTGTTTATAAATTGCCTGAACAACTAACAACTTCTTTTGATCTCAGCAATCAGTCTATATAGAATGTGGAGGTGTGTGTGTGCTACTCCCCAAATGGGAGCCTTTTAAACAGGCGAGGCCTCTTCAGGTCACTGAGTGTGGATTTTTGTACTTCTTTTTCTTGCATCCATGTGGAAACACATAAAGTTATGTTGCCGCCAAAAGTGGTCCGATAAATTATTTGGATAGATACCAGGTTGCAGCCTTGGCATGAGTCCAGCATGGCCAGTTTTGCCTCAAATTATCTGAAGACTAAGCCACCTGAGTTCGCAGGACCAACATCATTTATAAGACACCACTGCTGCAACTAGACTGAGAACTGAGATATGTATCCATATTAAACCACAATGATCCCTTCACAGATGTTTTGTGCACAACAGAACACCTTGCAAACAGTATCCATGTCTGACTGACTTTAAAATGTTATGGTGTGAACATGGATAAATGCGGTAAATGCACTGAATTTGATCATATTGGCTAATTATTTCTGTTCTTCCCAGTCAGTGTTGTAAAACTTGAGAAACACTCTGGTGACATTATTTACATGACCATGTCCCTATGAATCTGAGGATTTATTGGGCTGAAATTGCAAATTTGCGGATCAGGAAACATTCTTAGTTTTTGAAGTTGACATTTGAAGTAAGATCTTGGAAAACAAATGCAGCTTTGGATGGGAAAACCTTTGGCAACCTTTCACACTGTAGACGTTTGAAAACAACGGCACCATGTGTGCTGCCATCAGCCACACAGGTGGTCCATCAAAAAATATGACTGTTTCTTTGTTTTGGCTGGGCAGTGTATGTTAGCTAAGACTTGTTTATCACACATCTTCTTGTCATTTTATGCTTTTCCAGGCCTCAATTCTGCAGATGACAATGATGTTGTGTTTAAGTATTCCTGTGTGCAAAACACATATGACACAAAAATAAACATATGAACATCGTTGGGTATTTCCTGGAGCACCATGAGGTACAAATGTCACTCCATGCCATAAAAGCAAACATGTGACAAGGAAGCAAAGAAGACTTCTGACTTGTCACACTAATGACAATTGTTATAAGAAAACACTTTTAACTCTGCTAAAAGCATATACAGTATACATATAATCTCTAATAAATAATTTAACACTCACGTTTTTTATTGTGACCTCTTTCATTATTAAGCCATTTCCCCTTAATATTCCCATTATCGATTTTCTCGAGCAAACTACACAAGCACCACCCCCTTACCTTGCTTCAACACTTACCTCTTCTTTGGCCAGTCGGTTTGCATTTTGTCTCCGTAGATCAGACTTGATTAAGCCTGCAACAACAAAGAAACATGCAGAGCCAGAACAAGATCATGAGACGCAATAAAATTCTCATATTGTAGAAAAAAGCCAAAAATGTTACGCTTTATAAAAACCTAAATGATGGTAGTGACAGCAACAATATGCAATTATGGGTGGTGCATAAAAGCTGAAACATTACAGTCTTAACTGGTGCCCCATAAAATGCTGTAACAGCCTGCGTATTTTAAAGACTGTGCAGAAACAGAGAAACAGCGAAAACCTTCGCAGAGAAGCCATATCTTCTGCAGGCCATATAGGTTTTCTACAGGTATAAAAAGCTTAACAGAAATGTTTATTTTCCAAGAAGAGAAAACGAATAACAATACAAAGGAAAACAAATCAACTGCAAGCTTTTTGTTTTTTATAAAGTCATTTTCCTTTAAAACGATTATAACAAAAACAAGTTATTGATATTCTGAATGCTGAGTAAATAAATGAATCAGTCTCCTGACCTTTGAAACCATGAAGTCTCATCACAGATTCATGTTTTTCTAGCGAGCACTAGGTTTATCGCCTCAGCACATAATGAGTATTGTTAAAAGTTACACATTGCTCGTAAAACTCTCGATTGGCCGTGCAAAAAAACTTTTGTGGTTTTGTATTGACTGAGGCAGGTCAGTTACCTTTAATGACTGAAAACACGCTGCTACTGTGTACATAGCTGCACAGCACCTGCATAAATCTGTCGCACACCTTAAATCATCTGCATGCAATTCAGATTCCTTCCACATCTGAATGTTTTTAAAGCTTTATTTTGTATGGGTGGTTCCTGTATTTTAGCAATAGTCCACTTATTTTTATCTGCTTTTATTTATCCCCTTCAAATTCAAACACTGTTTATCAACAAAATAGTTTTTGTTAGTCCTGGTCCTGTTAGTCCTGGGTTTAAAAAACGGCTGAGAGAAAACAGTTAATTATATGAAAGTAAATCATCATTAGCGTATGAAAAAGGGGTTTGTGGGGGTGCTGCCTCCTTGTGGTGGCTGGAGGATAGAGCAACTTCACAGCAATTACACAAACAGCAACAAAGAACATATTTTTAAATAAGTGTAGATGCAAACAAACTGTTGCACAATTAAAAAAATAAACATAGCTTCTTGGTTTTGTCAGAAGTACTTGCATGTCTGCTGGGAGCATGAAATTGGCCAACATTTCTTGCTATGATGACGTACTGAGAGTGCCTTTCACTGTAACTAAGGGGCTGAATCCAACTCCTGAAAAACAGCCCCATATCAAAATCCCTGCACCAAACTTTAGTTGACACAACACAGGTAAGTACAGTTCTCCTGCCAACCTGCCAAGCCCAGACTCGTTCACTGGATTTACCAGACAGAGAAGCATGATTTATCACCACTGAGAACATGTCTTCTCTGCTCCAGGACCTAGTGACAGCTTTCTTATCACCAATGCATCAATGCTTTGTACTTGGTGATGTAAGGCTTAGATGCAGCATGCTCCTCTTGAGCTAATCTGAAGGCCCCACAAAGTTTGGAAATCTGTTGTTACTGACAGTGCAGAAAGTTGCCCACCTCTGTGCACTATGTGACCTCTGTGCAGAGTGACTTAACAGTTGATCGTGGAATATTTAGTGGAGAGGAAATTTCATTTAATTTCATTATTGGACTTTGTGCACAGATGGCATCCTAACATAATGGAATGCACCAAGCTTCCGAGAGTGACCCGTGCTTTCACAAATGTTTTTATAAGCAGTCTGCATGACTAAGAGCTGGATTTTATACACCTGTGGCCATAAATTCAATGATCCGGACTGCTCAATCTGTACATAAGACTTGAAGCTGTAATTACAGTGAGAGGTGGTCACGCTTTTCACATTCTTATTTGCAAAAAATGAAAAGCACCACTTTGCACAATGACTCATGCACTAATTTGTGTTGGTCTATCATATAGACTTCTAATTAAAACACTGAAGTTTTTTGGTCGTAACGGGACAAAATGTGAAAAAGGTCAAGCAGTATGAAGGTTTATGGGAGTCACTGTAGTTCTTTTCTTATCATGATTCTTGGATGATTTGTTGGATTCATGTAATTAGTTTATCTTTCATAATGTTAATCTCAACAAATATAGAAGTTATTAGTAGGTGTAATTCTTAACACAGTGGAGAGGAAAAAATATTTATCCTCCCAGATTCATATTTTATAATTATTAGACATTAAAAGTAGCTGATACATTGTAATTTTTCAATGGCATTTATTTTATGAAAAAAAAATATCTGCATATTTTTGCACGTTTTTCTGCATATGTTCATTTTTCTATAGATTTCCCTATTTTCTTTTCCAGCACTGGGCTTAGTTACCAAGCATACAATATCTGTTTAGCAGTGCTCCTGATATTTAAAAAAAATGTTTTGTTTGTGTAAAATGACTGACCTGTGTAGTATAAAAAGAAATTATTCCTTTTATTCTCTAATCCTTGAGGATTAAACCGGTGTCTTCGCATATAAAATTTTACAGTAAAACAAAGCTGACATTATGCTATAAAATAACTTACTGTTTCCTGAAATGTAACCTTTTACAGCCTCAATATACACAGAAGCAAAGAGCAACATTCTTGGAATGTACCACCATCCACAGAGGCGTTAGTAAAACAGTAACAGAGCTTTGGAAAGCCAAAGATCAGTGTTGCACACCTTGTTATGAATGAGTAGAAAGCAATAACTTGAAATGACTCCAATCTTGTATTATACAGTTAGAAATGTCATACCTGTCATTATTGAGCCTACTAGCAGAAATACACAGAGGAAGATGTTTCCCGCCAACGTGTCAAACTTGTCAATGATTTTCCCTTGGCAGATGGTGAATATGATGCCAAACACCTATGTGTGCAGAACATTCTAAGTTAGGAATAAGGCAGGTGCTTGCATGCACTCACAGACACCATCACAGTCACCACAAAACATGAAGATAGATCTACTTGGATCACTTAACCAAAAATGCATCAAAAGGTTTCTGCAAACTGCTACTCTTAAATGTATTTATTTCTCCTATTCCTGTCACTATTTTCTTATTACTGTATTATTGTAGGCTTGCAGGAGTCTCAGCTTTACCTGTGCTGAACAGTTCAGCAATCCCGAGGAAGTTCCCTCCGATTCGGGGTACGTCAGTTCAGCTGCAAATTCGAAACCCAGAGGCAGGTAGCCTGTCATGAAGAACCTGGAGCCACAAGCATACACAGATATCAGGAAGCATTATGTTGAGCTGCAGTCTGATTTATTAAACACATATATACAGTCTCAGTATTACATCTACAGGCTCATTGCATAGTTTTTCGCAACACTTTACATGTGGAGGAAAACTTTGTACCTACTGAATGAACTGTGATCTTTCTATTGCTTTATAGCAGTGGGAATGTTACATCTAACAGCAATGTCCTGGCATTCAGGCGGTTCTCTAATGCAAAATAAATTAAAACTAGTCACTGTATGCTGTATTCACACAGATTTTTTTCTTTGCTGATGAATATGATTTGATTATGAGAAATTATAGCAGCAGATTAAATAAATGCTTTAGTTTTTTTCTTTTGTTTTATAAATTATATCAGTTCTTTTTTGTAGGCAGGAAATTAAGAACAATATATTTTTGGTTTGGTATAATGTCTTTACACTTTAGATAGAATGTCCACATAATTATACAAAATAATTAAACTTTTTTTTTTAAGTTGAATAGTATGAAAGTTGTTTGAAATGTCCCATGTTGGACGGAATAATTTATAAAGGAAAATCTAGAGCACAGAACAACCAAAAATGAAAAGACACCAACTACCAGTACAACTCGATGACTTTCTAGTAACTAATACAAGAAGTCAAAGGGATTTCTTCAATATATTTTGTCAAAATTAATGAATGTATAGGATCCTTCAGTAGCTCAACTAAAATGTGAGTAAATTTCTTTGGGAGAAACAACAAGGTCTTTTTTATTATTTCTCATGGCAGTTGTCATTGTCTTTTTCTTATTTATGATTTGTTTATTGTATGATATTATTATTTATATATTTTAATATATTTTCTAATTCACTTGCAGTGGGTAATCTTCTTTGAGATTATTGAAGTATACCATATGGCTTTTTTTGCTTGTGTTTTTTTGTCAATATACACCTTCTGGCAGATTTAAAGTAATTTTTTTTATTTCACCAACATTTTTCTTCTGATTGAAAGTAATATTGCTGTAACATTTTAGGGTGGTTCAGATCTGTTGAAGGAGCTAAATATTAGGGTGATGGCAATGAGACTTTCCAACCAAAGATAATTTGACCAAAAAAAAAAAAAAAACAATGGTCAGGTATGATTGCTGTAATGTCAATACAGTTTTTTTCCACTGATTATTGAAAATGATATAAATCTTTTCTTGATATGCACCTTTTTAATGAAAAGGGAATGAAAACAATTCTTTTTTTGAACTGACCCTCCTTCTACGTTTTATTATCTTCTAATCGATCATTGTCTCATTTCTATCAAAAAGACAGTTTTTGGTTAAATGAAAATAACTTCAAACTTCAACCGCCACCTTAACGTGGTGGAGGGGTTTGAGTGTTCAAATGATCGTAAAGGCTATGTTGTCTGGGGCTTAAATGCCCCTGGTAGGGTCTCCCATGGCAAACAGGCTCTAGGTGATGGGTCAGACAAAGAGCGGTTCAAGAATCCTTCATGAGGACTATTAAATCGAGGCACGTGACGTCGCCCGGTACGGCGGAGCTGGGGTCCCACCCTGGAGCCAGGCCTGGGGTCAGGACTCGCCGGAGAGCGCCTGGTGGCCGGGTTGCTCCTCGCGGGACCCGCCGGGCCAAGCCCGAACGAGAGACGCGAGCCCATCCCCCAGTGGGCCCACCACCTGCAGGGGGAACCGTGAGGGACCGGTGCAAAGAGGATTGGGTGGCGGACGAAGGTGGCGGACGAAGGTGGAGACCTCAGCGGCCCGATCCCCGGATGCTTAGGCTGGCTCTAGGGACTTTGGAATGTTACCTCGCTGGGGGGAAGGAGCCTGAGCTTGTGCGGGAGGTCGAGAGATATCGACTAGAAATAGTCGGGCTCGCCTCCACGCACAGCGTGGGCTCTGGAAAACCCAAATCTCCTTGAGAGGGGCTGGACTCTCTTCTACTCTGGAGTGGCCCACGGGGAGAGGCGGCGGGCTGGGTGGGTTTTTGTTTTGTTTGCCCCCCAGCTCAGCCGTCTCGTGTTGGGGTTTACCCCGGTGAATGAGGGGGTCGCATCCCTGCGCCTTCGGGTCGGGGATAGGTCTCTGACTGTCGTTTTCGGCCTACGGGCCCGAGCGGTAGGGGCGGAGTACCCGGCCTTCTTGGTGTTCCTGTCAGGGGTGCTGGATAGTGCCCTCCCGGGGGACTCCATTATTCTGCTGGGGGACTTCAACGCCACCGTGGGAAACAACAGTGACACCTGGAGAGGCGTGATCGGGTGGAATGGCCTCCCCGATCTAATCCGAGTGGTGTTTTGTTATTGGACTTCTGTGCTAATCACGGATTGTCCATAATGAACACCATGGTTCAAGCATAAGGGTGTCCATCAGTGCACTTGGCACCAGGACACCCTAGGCAGGAGGTCAATGATCGACTTTGTTGTCTTTATCATCAGACCTTCGGCGCATGTTTTGGACACTCGGGTGAAGAGAGGGGCTGAGCTGCCCCACTGATCACCCCCTGGTGGTTAGTTGGATCCGCTGGAGGAGGAGAACCCGGACAGACTTGGCAGGCCCAAGGGGCATAGTGAGGGTCTGGCGGGGAACGCCTGGCGGAGACCTCGGCCAGAGATGTATTCAACTCCCACCTCCGGTAGAGCTTTGACCAGATTCCGGGGGATGTTGGAGACATAGAGTCCGAGTGGACCATGTTCTCCGCATCTATTGTCGATGCTGCTGCCCGTAGCCGCGGCCGTAAGGTCTTTGGTGCCTGTCGCGGCGGCAATCCCAGAACCCGGTGGTGGACACCGGCAGTAAGGGGTGAAGGAGTCCTATCGGCTGTGGTTGGCTTGTGGGACTCCTGAGGCGGCTGACTGGTACCGTGAGGCCAAGCGTGCTGCGGCCCGGGCTGTGGCAGTGGCAAAAACTTGGGCCTGGGAGGAGTTCGGTGAGGCCATGGAGAAGGACTACCGGTCGGCCTCGAAGCGATTCTGGCAAACCGTCCGGCGCCTCAGGAGGGGGAAGCAGTGCTTCGCCAACACTGTTTATAGTGGGGGTGGGAGGCTGCTGACCTCGACTGGGGACATTATCGGGCGGTGGAAGGAGCACTTCGAGGATCTCCTCAATCCTGCCATCACGCATTCCCTGGTGGAAACAGAGGCTGGGGACTCGGGGTTGGACTCTTTCATCACCCAGGCTGAAGTCACCGAGGTGGTTAAAAAGCTCCGCTGTGGCAAAGCTTCAGGGGTGGATGAGATCCGCCCTGAGTACCTCAAATCTCTGGATGTTGTGGGGCTGTCATAGTTGACACGCCCCTTGAACATTGCATGGCGGTCGGGGACAGTGTCTCTGGACTGGCAGACCGGGGTGGTGGTCCCCCTTCATAAGATGGGGACCGGAGGGTGTGTTCCAACTACAGGGGGATCACACTCCTCAGCCTCCCTGGTAAGGCCTACGCCAGGGTATTGAAGAGGAGAGTCCGGCCGATAGTCGAACCTCGGCTTCAGGAGGAGCAGTGTGGTTTTCGTCCCGCCGTGGAACACTCGACCAGCTCTATACCCTCTACAGGGTACTCGAGGGCTCATGGGAGTTTGCCCAACCGGTTCACATGTGTTCTGTGGACCTGGAGAAGGCATTCGACTGTGTCCCTCGTGATGCCTTGTGGGGGGTGCTCCAGCAGTATGGAATCGGGGGCCCTTTATTAGGGGCCATCCGGTCCCTGTACGAGCGGAGCAGGAGTTTGGTCCGCATAGCCGGCACTGTCGGACCTGTTCCCGGTGCGTGTTGGACTCCGGCAGGGCTGCCTTTGTCACCGGTCCTGTTTATAACTTTCATGGACCCGGATTTCTAGACGCAGCCAAGGACGGAGGGGGTCTGGTTTTGGGAACCAGTGGATTTCGTCTCTTCTTTTTGCAGATGACGTGGTCCTGCTGGGCCCCTCTAGCCAAGACCTAAGCATGCGCTGGGGCGGTTCGCAGCCGAGTGTGAAGCGGCTGGGATGAAGATCAGCTCCTCCAAGTCAGAGGCCATGGTACTCGAACGGAAAAGGGTGGCTTGTCCCCTTCAGTTGGAGGGGAGTTCCTGCCTCAAGTGGAGGAGTTCAAGTATCTCGGGTCTTTTTCACGAGTTGAGGGAAGAATGGCGCGGGAGATCAACAGACGGGTCGGTGCGGGGTGCCGCAGTAATGGGGGCGCTGTGCCGGTCCGTTGTGGTGAAGAGAGAGCTGAGCCCAAAAGCGAAGCTCTCGAATTACGGTCGGTCTACATTCCCACCCTCACCTTTGGCCATGACTTTGGGTCATGACCAAAAAAACGAGATCCGGAACAAGGGGCTGAAATGACTTCCTCCGGGGGGGGCCGGGCCTCCCTTAGAAAAATAGGGTGAGGACCCCGGCCATTGGGGAGGGGCTCGGAGTGAGCCGCTGCTTTCCATGGGGAGAGGACCATTTTGAGGTGGCTTGGGCATCTATTCGGATCCCTCCTGGACCCTTCCTCGGGGGGTTTCCGGCACGTCCCCCGGGGGAGGAGGCCCGGGGGATCCCCCGGCAGGCGGAGGGACTAGTCTCTCGGCTGGCCGGGGAACCCCTAGGGCTCCCCCCGGGGGGCTGGAGGGGTCTGGGGAGGGGGACTTTTGGGTGTCTCTGCTGAGTTGCTCCCCCTGCGCCCCGGGCCCCGATAACGAAGCGCGACACGACGAGACGAATTTCAAAAGAAAACTGCAAAGGGGATGAATAATTTTGGGGGTTAAAATCTCATTCCCACATCGAAAAAAAAAATCTTAGTTGTGAAAGGGAAAGGGTTAACACAAAGGTTCAGAAAATGTCCATTTTTTAAAGGGATTTGACTGTCCTTTAAATGGAATAGATGCCTGAGCAGCCCTAGACTGAAGTAGGGGCATTTTATGCAGGTACCAATTTATGCAACAAGGTGTCTTAACAACCCATACACCAAATGTTTCAAGTCACTATTTTTAGAATTTAAATGAGTTTAGTTAGAAATAAGAATACCCAAGAGATCCAGCAGTGATAAACAGCACCCAGAGTTTTCCCTGGTTGAGTGTTGCAGCGTATACGATTATCCCCACAAGAGTCATGATGTACACTACGAGAGTAGTTTGTCTGTAAAAAAAAAACACATAAAATATGAGAAATTCAAAATGTCTGAATAAAGTTTTGAGCTTTACGTTTCTCAAAAATGAAATGACATTTTACAGAGCAAACATTTAATGCTGAGGAAACACTCTGACAAGCCAGAGGCTTTCTCTGCACCATTATGTGATGGCGTGGCTTTCTATTATCCAAGCTACAGTGAGTTGTATCACCGTAACTGAAAAGTGTAACTTTTTCACATGATTTATTGTTTTATACTTGACTGCTAAAGTCAGCCCACACAGCGGGAATGACAGGAGCTGCCGGCTGTCTCACCGACTGCTAAAATCGTCAATGTTTCTTTGGCCTTACAGTTAGCCTTTACGGATGATTTCTGTACAAGAAAGGTGAGCTGTGCCCACTGTTGCAGCCCCAGGGGATTCAACCACATTGAAAAGTGGTGTGTGTGCACACTTTTAGTTTGTCCAAAGCTAAAGCCAACAAATCCCTGCAGCAAGAGCTGAATTACTTGGATATGAAAAGCAAATCTGTTAAACCTTTCCCACTGTATTAAAAAGCCAAATCTTATTGTGCAGTGGCAGTTTTTTTCAATCAGGGGAAATAATCTTTCTGCATTACCCCATTTGCACCACACAACTCTTGTAAGTAAAACAGCTGAGGATAATGAGCGTCAGTACACAGCCTGAGAACCCATGAGGAAGATCAGAGGGGTCACTGTTGTAACAGCATGCTGCACCTGGTTAAACAGCCCCACATACCAAACAGCCAACAGATAAACACTAAAGAAGAAACAAAAAGGAAAGGGACAACAAGAGCAAAACAACTTGTATATATGCTTAGTGGAAAAATAAAAACTGGGTCTCTCAATCTTAGAAATTTGGCTGCATGTGACAGATAATTGTATCTCATACACGATTTTTACTTTTTTCTGAGGATCTGCTTCCCTCACGTTCACTTACTTATATGTCTTAGTTCTGTCGAGCCAGACTCCACAGATGAGGGAGCCGACCATCCCCGCAATGACAATGGTGAGCCCAATCCTTCCAGCATTCACCTCTTCGCCCTGTCACATCAAACAAACACGCAACACGGCAAGATGAAGTGAGCGCAAGGTCTTAACAGGCTGCAAAAAGACATTGACAATAACTAATGGAAATAAGTTGTCACTGGGGGAGGTGGAGGACCCAAGCGCAGACTGGAGCTTTTATTGATCATGATTTATTAAATGAAAATGAGAAACTTACAAGAAGCTCGAGGAAACAGGACAAGGAGCACAGGCAGGAGAGAATGACACGAAAACTGTGAGAGTAACGAGAAAATACGACGGGAAGCAAATGCAACAGGTGAGCCTAAATCCTGATGAATGGAGACATGACAGAATGCAGGTGTGAGTAATCAGGTGAGTATGAGAAACAGCTGAGACCAATGAAAGCTGAGGGAAAGAAGAGTAATGAGCAAAATGAGAGCAGAGAAAGAGACACAAGGAAGCATATCTAACAGAGAAATAATGCAAACATGTACATCAACACTAAAGGAAAACAGGATAAAACACATAAAAGAACAAACTGAGAACTGTACCAAACAATAAATTGACCAAAATGAACATAGGTATTCATAGGTATGCAGGTATTCATCACCCAGGAACTTAGTCAAAGAACAACCAGGGATTTTATGCGACGGAAAAATACGAAATAGTGCATACTTGTGAAGTGGACGGAAAGGATACATGGTTTTTATGACAGTATTGACATTTGAGTAAAACATTTCCCTGTTTTTGTTTTGTTTTTCCACACAAATCATGATAAATAAAGTGCTTGAAGCTGGCTTCCATTCAGGATTGTGGTAAAGGTCCATTTTGCTTTTTGTCCACATCTGGGGAAAGTTAGATCAGTTAAAATCCTTACTTAGATTAAACACTGATCCTTCAAATCAGCTTGTAATCAGTACCTTCCGCTCACAAAAATACGCCGTTCACCAAATACAAGGAAAATCAATACTTTGTTTGACATCCAAACCAAACCCCTTTCAACAACCTACTTTCCAGTTTACAATTTCGATGTAAAAGGATCTATATGCGAAAAAGGCTTTGAAATAGAGTTTTATATAGTAAACAAAGGTGTATTTATCTGTCAGTAATTTAAAAACCAAACTGATCAATAAGATGGACAAAAATCCAAGTCGTGATGTTGCAAACCAAAAATAGATGTCATCATCTAAATACCAATCGATGAAAAAAGCCCTTTATTTTACCAAGAAATTCTGCTTTTTATCTATTAGATAACAAAATAACAAAAGTTATCAATTCTGTACTTTTCTGAACTTTTTGGACAATTAGTTCTCACGTTTTTCCATACTTATCAACACTTGGAAAATGAACAGAACAAAATATATAATAAAACTACTCGGAAACCCTGCTTATAAGAATGCAAGTGGCTGAACACATATGAAAGCTACACTATCATGTTATTCTTGGCAAAAAATTAAAAACCATGTATGATTTTATTTCCACTGTACAATTATGCACAGCTTTGTGTTGGTCTAGCATGTGGAATCCCAATTAAATAAATACAAAAAAGTGTGAGTTTTCTGTTTTGATGCATTTAGCAAACAGAAAAAAATCAGATTTTTCAGTATTTGACAAGCTGACAACTTGTCAGAGCCATTCAAGGGAAAATTGTTCATTTCCCATGATTGGACTGATTGATTAGTGCATATTAAAAAAAACAATGTCCGAGTCAAAAATATTTGCAAATGAATTTTGAACTTACAGGGTAATGCTCGATGATCATGCGGTTAAGCAGAGTTCCGATAGCATAATAGCAACCCACGTTCAGACCTGTCAGGAGAAACAATTATATCAAATTCTTTAACCCACTTATCAAAAACTGTACTTTGGGAAGTCAGACACCTCAAAACACCTCCCCCCAGGTCTTGCAGCAACCCCCCTCATCCGCCGCCAACCCCAGGTTAGGGGTAAACTGAGGAAGCTTCACCCCAGGACAGCAGCAAGCCCTGACAAGTTTTCCTCTAATTACTGAAGAAATGTGCGGCAGAATTTGGTGTATGAACAGTATTGAAAGACAGTATGAAAGACATCATGCATAGTTCCAGATCCCAAAAAGATCCGGTCCAATGAGCTGAATGACTTCCGAGCGGTGGCACTCACTTCACATCTAATGAAGACTTTTGAGTGGCTCTTTCTCAGTCTCCTTAGATCCAAGGTACAACATGCCCAGGACTATCTGCAGTTTGCATATCGAGCAGGTGTTGGCATGGATGATGCTATCCTCTACCTGCTACATCGAGCCCATCCACACCTGGATAATGGAAAAGTCACAGTGAGGATTCTTTTTTTTGGACTTCTCGAGTGCCTTCAACACCATCTAGCCCCCTTTACTTGAGGATAAGCTTCATAGCGTGCAGATGGACCCCTGCCTGGTCGCTTGAATCTCAAGTTACCCCACGGATAGGCCGCAATATGCAAGTGTACCCTGTACACTTTGGACTTCTGTTACAACTTGGAACTGTGTCAGAAGTTTACAGATGACACAGCCATCTTAGGATGTATCAGGAATAACAGAGAGGATGAATATAGGAAACTGGTGAAGGACTTGGTGCCACAGGAACCATCTGTAGCTCAACACCACGAAGACTGAGGAACTGGTCATTGACTTTAAGAGGTCCAGACTAAAGTCACAAACAGTTCTGATTGAGGGAGTCAAAGTCGAGGTTGTAGACTACTGCAAATACCTCGGGCTGTGGCTGGACAGCAAGCTGGACTGGACTTGTAGCACTGACCAACTGTACAGGAAGGGACAGGGCAGGTTGTAAGTCCTGAGGAGGTGGCAGTCCTCTTAACATCTGCAGGAAACTCCTGTGGATGTTTTATCAGTCTGTGGTCACCAGTGCCCTTCTTCACACAGTGGTGTGCTGGGGGGGCAGCATGTCCAAGAAACATACATCTAGGCTGGACAAACTGATCACTGAGATTTTGTGCAATAATACATACAGCCAAAGGTACTACAATCTAACCAATAAATAATTTGTTCATTTAAATAAAAACATACTAAGAGATTACAAAGACATAAAGATTTATCAATAATTCTTTAAATGTTGCAATAATTTATTAAATAAAATATACATAAATGTAATTAACATTTTTATTAATTATGTTAAAATCATTATATTAATAATTTAGTATTTATTTAATTATTATATATTTCTGTGCTACAGTCCATCATAAAATAACTGTCTCTAGCAATCCCCTCGACTTTGATGGTACCAATCAAAAAAACAGATAAAGCAAAATAAATGTAAAAATAAAAGTTCTACAATAAATAAATAAAAAAAATTTTATATAATTCCAAATTCATGAAATATTTCATCTCACTGTAAATATTTAAATTAAATAAATACTTAAATACGTGACGGGTCAGACAAATAGGGGTTGAAGACACCTTCATGAGGACCACACATACTAGCCACGTGACGTCGCCCGGTACGGTGGAGCCGTGGTCCTACCCTGGAGCCAGCCGTAAGGTATGCGGTGCCCGTCGCGGCGGCAATCCCCAAACCCATGTGTGGACACTGGCAGTAAGAGATGCTGTCAAGCTGAAGAACGAGTCCTATCAGCTGTGGTTTGCTTGTCAGACTCCTGAGGCAGCTGACGGGTACCGTGAGGCCAAGCGTGCTGCGGCCCGGGCTGTGGCAGAGTCAAAAACTCGGGCCTGGGAGGAGTTCAGTCAGGGCATTGAGAAGGACTACAGGTTGGCCTCGAAGCTATTCTGGCAAACCATCCGGCACCTCAGGAGGGGGAAGCAGGGCTTCGCCAGCACTGTTTACAAAGGGGGTGGGAAGCTGCTGACCTTGAATGGGGACATTATCGGCCGATGGAAGGAGCACTTCAAGGATCTTCTCAATCCTGCCATCACGCATTTCCTGGTGGAAGCAGCTGGGGACTCGGGGTTGGACTCTTTCATCACCCAGGCTGAAGTCATTGGGGTGGTTGAAAAGCTCCACAGTGGCAGGGCTTCGGGGGTGGATGAGATCCGCCCTGAGTTCCTCAAGTCTATGGATGTTGTGGAGCTGTCATGGTTGACACGCTTCTTCAACATTGCGTGGCAGTCGGGGACAGTGCCTCTGGACTGGCAGACTGGGGTGGTGGTCCACCTTTATAAGAAGGGTTACTGGAGGGTGTGTTCCAACTACAGGGGGATCACACTCCTCAGCCTACCTGGTAAGGCCTACGCCACAGTAATAGAGAGGAGAGTCCGGCCGATAGTCAAACCTCTGCTTCAGGAGGAGCAGTGTGATTTCGTTCCCAGCCGTGGAACACTGGACCAGCTCTATACCCTCTGCAGGGTATTCGAGGGTTCATGGGAGTTTGGCCAACCTTTCCACATGTGTTTTGTGGACCTGGAAAAGGCATTCAACTATGTCCCTCGTGGTGCCCTGTGGTGGGTGCTCCAGGAGTACAGAGTCGGGGGCCCTTTATTAGGGGCCATCCGGTCTCTGTACAAGCGGAGAAGGAGTTTGGTCCGCATTGCGGGCACTAAGTTGGACCTGTTGCCGGTGCATGTTGGACTCCGGCAGGGCTGCCCTTTGTCACCGGTCCTGTTCATAACTTTTATGGACAGGATTTCTAGGCGCAGCCAAGTGCCGGAGGAGGTCTAGTTTGGGGACCAGTGGATTTCGTCTCTTCTTTTTGCAGATGATGTGGTCCTGCTGGCCCCCTCTAGCCAAGACCTACAGCATGCACTGGGGTGGTTCGCAGCCGAGTGTGAAGCGGCTGGAATGAAGATCAGCTCCTCCAAGGCCGAGGCCATGATTCTCGACCAGAAAAGGGTAGCTTGTCCTCTTCAGGTTGGAGGGGAGTTTCTGCCTCAAGTGGAGGAGTTCAAGTATCTCGGGGTCTTGTTCACGAATGAGGGAAGAATGGAGCGGGAGATCAACAGACGGATCATTGCGGGTACCGCAGTAATGGGGGCGCTGTGCCGGTCCGTTGTGGTGAAGAGAGAGCTGAGCCGAAAAGCGAAGCTCTCGATTTACCGGTCGGTCTAAATTCCTACCATCACCTATGCCCATGAACTTTGGGTCATGACCGAAAGAACGAGATCCCGGATACAAGCGGCTGAAATTAGCTTCCTCCTTAGGGTGGCCGGGCACTCCCTTAGCGATAGGGTGAGGACCTCGACCATCCGGGAGGAGCACAGAGTAGAGCTGCTGCTCCTCCACATCGAGAGGAGCCAGTTTAGGTTGCTCAGGCATCTATACCGGATGCCTCCTGGACGCCTTCCTCGGGAGGTGTTCCAGGCACGTCCCACCGGGAGGAGGCCCAGGGGTCGGCCCAGGACACGTTGGAGGGACTATATTTCTTGTCTGGCCTGGGAACGCCTTTAGCTCCCCACGGAGGAGCTGGAGGAGGTGTTTGAGGAAAGGGACGTCTGGGTGTCTCTTCTGAGTCTGCTGCCCCTGCGACCCGGTCCCGGATGAAGCAGAAGACAATGAGTATGAGTAATACTTAAATAATTGTTTATGCTTTTAAAAATATTATAAATAGAAATTTTAATACATTTTTTTCATATTTAATTTTTAGTTATTATTTGTATTAAATAAATTATTTAAACATGTAAATAATTATTGATAAATAAATAAATAAATGTACTAATGTTAAGTATGCATTTCCAGTTTTTTCCTGTATTTATGTAAAAACTATTTAATGCATTGAATTGTGGCACCTTTGGCCCTCGAATACTAAACTATTTACTGTATTTTTGAAGAACAATTATACAACAATACGATGTTAAAATTGTATATAGTAATAAAAATAAGGATTTGTGGATATTTCAGACTGAACGAGTTTCTTGAATTCAACCTAACAATAAGGAACAGCAACATGAGCTCAGTATATTGACAGAAACAGGTAAAGGTGGCTGAGTCCAGTGAACTTTGACCCAAAGCTTCATTTGTATAAAGAGAAAAGGACAGAGACTGACAACCAATGACAGCTGATGCTCTAAACTCTTATCCAGTTAGTGTGTCATATGACTATAAACGGGGAAGGTCAAACCACCAAAAAACATTATTTTGATTGTTTATAGTTGTTACACAGAAGTGGAAGAACCCAAGTGATTTTATAATTATTCACTCAATGTGTAAGTAACTGATTTCTTCTTGGAACTCCAGGAATTAAAATATGGACTTATCGTGTGATCTTTCAGTCACACTGATGCAACCTAGTAGTTAAACATTGGCAGATGAGCAAACTTTCCACCAATTCAGGGAGAGTTCACAATGATCTCAGTAGGTATTCAAAAAAACATAATAGTTGCGTGTATGCATACATGCACAGCTAAGTGATAAGATGTACCTTGTCAGACGATAAAGAGACTGTCTTGGGGCTTTCCTGTAAATCCTTTAATGTATTGATGTCAATGCTAATCCCACAAGGGTATAAACATAGTTTGATGTTTCTAAAATTCTAAAATCAATAACCAATTATAAATATTAAATCCACTATATCAAAGAATGTATTACTAGCCCTAATTATAATAACTAGATTAAAGCATTTTGACTGACCATAAGATATGATGAGGAGGACAAAGGGTTTGTTTCGAAGCAGCCTGAGGATGGAGGCTGTATAGGAGTACTCCTCTGGTGGGATTCTGCGAGCTGTGGCCTGCGCCTGCGTTGGAGGAAGCTTTGGGCGCTCCTGGAAAACTGACATGTATGGAGATAAAAAAAGAGGTAAGGCACAGTAAAATTTAAATATTTACAGACACATTTTAAAAGTGTAACGTGAACCACTTTATAAAAGGAAATTTTTTCAATGTCTAAAATTAAATTAGATTAAATGTTTCCTATTTTAGGTCAGTTGGTGTTTTTATTAGTTTCTTCAGTGTTAGAAGTTCACACTAAGATTACCATCTCTAAAATGAAGGCACACATGTGGATGAATTTCAGGGCACTGCCTTGACAACCTGCTTTGTTGTGTGACATCATGGGACAATCTAAAGAAATCCATTAAGAATTCAACTATAAACCAGTATCAGCTGATGTTAGTCATTATTTAACGTGTCGGTATTGGTCCCATGAGCAAAACTGGGTTGATATTAACATCTGATGTTTATGTCCATCTTGTTGCCATTTGTGTCCTGGTGTTGAAAAGGGTAGGGAAATGATAGGTTATCGGCCATAACAGAAATATCAATATCATTATCGGCTAAAATGTTCAAATGGGTGCATCCCTAGTCATTTGTGATTATGTCTCCCACTGTTTTCAATAAAGACCCCCTCAAACACCTTTGCATAATGCATTATTCTCTTACTAACGTTCAGTATTTGGTGCGGACTGGAAAAAGTCAGATGTGTATTTGTGTGTTTTTTGGTCAGCATTTTCTCTCAAAGGTCTTCGTAACCAGTGAACACAGTAAAAATAGTGAGTAGGAATCTTTCAGGTAGAGATGCACCAATCAGATTTTTGTGACCAATTTCCAATCTCCAGATTTTGTAGAAAATCGGAAAAAAAAAAACGAAATTTACAAAAAATAACTTTTTGTAAAGCAATCTGTTAATTTTTGCACACATGTTTGGTCAATGTCTTTTAACGAACAAGTGTGGCAGCCAAATTTGTTCTCTCACCTCTCTGCACACAGTTCATGCAAATGTCTCATTCGCAGGACTTTGTCTGCCCTGCTGATTCACAGGACTGTTGCTGGGCTACAGATGGTCCTCCCAGCAGGACAGCCCTCACACATGGCATTTTGCATTGACGCGTGAATGTGTTGTGTGTATATGTGTCATATGATGAAATGAAGTGGAATAAAATTACCTCTCTAAAGTAATGAACAGATCCATATGTTACTTAAAAACATGTATAATACTTTAAATGAATTAAGGAAATACAACATTACATGTCAGAAATAGTGAAATATACTGAAAGACTGAATATAAGACTGATATATTTGAGGAGTTTTTTCGTTTTTAAGAAAAACAAAAACTAAACTTTTCTCAAACACATCAAGTGGAATGAAAAAGGAAACATTCTCAATTCAAGTAAATATTTAATTTTTTCATATCTTTTTTTTTTTTTTTTTTTGCTAAAAGTGTATACAGTGTTTAAAATGATCTTCATGCCAGTATGGTCAAATCAAAGATTTGTTATTCTTAGTTTCTCAAACTCAGCTTAGCTTAGTTTATTTTTTGCTTTAGCTGTTTAGCTTAGTGTAGCATTTATTATCTTAGTTATCTCAGTTTAATTTATCATAGCTTGTTTTAGCTACTCTTTTCTTAGTTAAGCTTTGTCCTACTTAGTTTATTTTAGCATGTTTTAGCATTTTAGCTTAGCTTAGCTTTTCTTAGCTTTGTTTAGCTTAATTTATGTAGTATTCTTTTAGATTTTTAGCTTAGCTTTTCTGAGCTGAGTTTAGCCTAGTTTTTCAGTTTCCATGTTCTCCCCATGCATGCATGGGTTCTCTCTGGGTATTCCTCCCACATTCCAAAAACATGACTGTTATGTCTAATGGTTACTTTAAATATCATGGTTGTTTGCATGTGTGTCTCTATGACAGACTGCCAACCTGTCCAAGATGTACCCTAGGGATGGGAGCTATAGGCTTAAACTATTATCATGATATTTCTTTTGCTATTATCGTGATATCAATAAAAGTGACAATAAAGAAGTATTTCTAGTTTCTTTGCAGACTATTTAGGCAACTGTATGACTGTGACTGCATGTCACTAGCAGTCAAAGACCCACAAACATAAATACTGATCTTATAAACATATTTATTTTGAAATAGGCTTCTCCAGGACACCATTTACAGAAAGAAGTGGGATTTTTATCACAAAACGGGACACAGTAATTTAATCATATTTTCAAATTTATTGATATTTATTGATGCTCTCATGAAACCAAAAGTGGAAAAGTGGTAAAAGAAACAATCGTGACAATACTTTCACCATTAACTTAACGCTGTCACAGTAACTCAAAATCTTATTACAATAAGAAATTATCTCCCCTGCGACCCTGCATGGACAACAGGGAACAGACTATGGGTGGATAGTTTAGGTTAGTTTATCTTATCTTTGGTGGCCAGAGCTAACATTAATTTGTCATATTATTTAAGCTTATGTCTTAACTGTTCTTAGTTTAGCAAAGGGAAAAAAAAACAGCAGATCAAGCTAAGTAACTTTTTAAAAAACAAAATAAAATAAAAAACTTTAAGCACCTTTAAATCTTTTTCTTCTTTTAAGTAAATTAGGTATTGCTTTTATCTTACTTTTAAATCACTTCATTAATAGTAGAATTAGGTAAAAAAAAAAAAAAACAGATTCAAACAAAAGTGCCAAATGTCAGTTTTAAAAAAGCTGATTTCAAAATTGTGAAATGTTTGAACAGAGATAACATAAACACCCTTTTACCCAGTCCTAATGCTAAACTAAGCTATGTTTCTCCAGCTTAATGCACTGGAATGCAACATTTCTCTCATTAAAAAGTTAAGCCATGAAAATGTGACCTGATTTCAAAAAGGCAAGGGCTTAACATTACACAGTTACTTTAGTAATATATGGTGTCGAGCCAAGAAGTAAAGACAAACAGTCTTAAACAAATAAATAGTGAATAATTTTAATATTATCTCAGGCAAAAATTGTACTCTGCTAAAAACATTTTGCAGACAGTTATTCAGTTTTAGATTTTTATCAAATTTTCTTTTAAAAAACTGTTAACATATGATACCGTAAGATGAATTTGGATTAAAAAAAAAGATATTTAACTATGTTACTGTATCAAAAACTAAATAATTGTAGCCACACATTTAAAGTTGTCAGATTAGAAAATGCACTCAAGGCCACATTCAGCTGGTCACATGTAGAAATTAGCTGAAGTTTGCAGTTATTCACAAGAGACTATTACACAACACAAAGTCGCAGTGACACAGAGGTTATTCTAAATGTTGTGCATGGTACTACATGTAAATGCCTTTACACACATCCTTTTGTTTTAAGGAATGCTGAAGTGCTTACGAGTGCCCCGACCCTCTCTCTGCTCAAAGAAGACAGTGGCATTCTAATGCACCATTTTCCTCTGCTGCACAAACAATTTTTATAGTTTCTGCAGCATCATTCATTTACTGTCTCCCAACATAGAGCAGCATTTAGATCCAGGTGTCTGAAATAGTAACTTAAGACAGAGGGGCGTCTTAAAAAACAGGCTTTACACCTGGATGAAAATGGTAAAGTAGGAAGTTAAGGGAGAGAAAATGCACGGTCCTCAGAAATTCAAAGATCACTATATGTTAGCACTTTTCAAAACATCACGCATCCTGTGCATCATCACAAGTCGCACCACTTCCCTTTTACGACAATGTGCTGAATCCTCCTGTGGCCATAGGTTCGTTTCTGATGCACCAGTAACAAACCCGGCTGTGACAAAATAATACTGTTGATTTTTGTCCAGGCATTTCAGCCAGGACATTTCTCCTGACTGGACTAATACTACAATGCTCGTTTATGTGAATCTCCCAGTGCGCACACACATGTCATCAGTTTTTTCCTGTTTCTTGAATAGTGCTTTCAGTCAGAGTGTGGAAATTAAAACCATCACTGCAAAGATTTGCTGACTAAAGAACCCCCATTAGCCAGGACAAGAAGAGACCCAAACAATATGACCCAAACTAAAAGTCTGAGCTCTGTTGGAAAAAACATGACATGAAGGGGGACCTGCAGTTATTTTTCCAATGAACTTGAGTCCATCACTGACAATTTACTTCTTCATCTTCATTTTTTAGTTGTATCTAAATGAAATGTCGTATGACATGCTCATACCTGTTGAAATGTTTCCGATTTTGTGACCTACAACCCAAAACGTCAATGCATTTTATAGTGATTGTATGTCATAAACCAACACAAAGTAGTCCATAACTCTAAAGTTAAAAGAAAATTATTCTTTTTTTAAGCTTTCACAAATGAAAATGTCAAGTGTGGTGTGCATACGTCTTCAGCCCAGTGCAGCAACCAATTGCCTTCAGAAGTCACCTAATTAGTAAATACTTTGCGTTATTTAATCTCAGTATAAACATTGTTCTGCAAAGGCCCCACAGGTTTGTCAGAGAACAAGCAGCATCATGAAGACCAAGGAACACACCAGACAGGTGTTACAAAACAAAATTCCAAGGTTTTGACCCATTACAGCACTGTTCAGCCCATATTCTGAAAATAGAAAGAGAAGCAGCCAAGACACTCTTGCCAACTCTGGAGGAGCTGCAGAGATCCATCGCTTAAGTGAGATAATCTGTTGTCAGCTTTATGGAAGAGGAGCAAGAAGAACATTTTTTTTGTGACAAAAGGCCATAAGAATACGTACCCATACCTGGAAAGCACTAAAATCAAATTCCAGGTATTTCCAGACTTCTCCAAACCCAGTAGGACTTAAAGTCAGTCAAAGCAATAAGTAAAAAACCCACTAAAGTCTCACCTGGAAAATAAACTTTTTAACAAATGCAATTTTTTTATGCACTATAGCAGATCACGTATCTTCACATGGTTTAGGGGCATTATTTGCTATTAACATTTAAACGGCTGCAGCTGATACAGGCTCAAAACTCATTAATTTCTACTCATTCAAAACTACATTAAGATTACATTAAAAAAACTGCCTATTAAATACATCTGAAAAATATCAACTCTTAATAGGTTTATAGTCAGATAAGAAAGGTAGTGAGTAGACTTTATTTTTATGTCCCAGATTTATCTTACCAAAAACAACGAGGATGAAGAGAAATGTCGCCACTCCTGCTGTTATGTAGAACATAGTTCGGATGTGGTTGGCTAGCTCATCCATGTCGTTCACGTTAGGCACCAGGATCGGGGGTAAGAGGAACCCAATGGCACAACCCAGCTGCGTGTAAATGAACACAGTAACAGAATAAGAACTAGTTTAAAAATGAAAACAAGTGACACCTTATTGCAGTCTAAGTGAACCAAATTAAATCTGAAATGTCCTTTAATTTAATGCCTGTTAGTTTGAACAACATAAAAGTCCCTGTTGTAACAAGATAATTCAGTACCGAATACTAACTGTTATCAACATGTAAACTCTGAGGGGAATTACAACATCCAGGTGATATTTCAAGATGAAAATAGGCAAATTGACCTCCACACTGTAAAAAGATGTCATCTTAAATGAATTGCTTCAATTGGTAACAAGTAATTAAATTAAGTTTATCCAAGTTAATTAGGTTCCCTGGACAGGTCACCAGTCCATTGCAGGGCAACATAGAGACACACAACAATTCATGTCTAAAGGCAATTTAGAGAGACTAATTAACCTTGGACTTTGGGAGGAAGCTGGGCTACCTAGAGAGAACATGCCAACTCTATGCAGAAAGACCCTGGGCCAGGAGTTTAACGCAGGACATTCTTGCTGTAAGGCTACAGTGCTACCAACTGTGCCACCATGCAGCCCTTTTTGTGAAACTTTACAGGGGATATTGATTTTCTCCTTAAGTGGGGTTTTGGGTATTTATGGATGCTTGTTATTTTTGTCAGCATTATTTTAGATTGTGGAAGAGTTTTTCATGCTTAAGTCATCACATCAAACCACTCAAACCTCATTATGAAACTTGACGTGGATGTTTAAATGAGATATGATACCAGAGAATGTGATCGTTTCTTAACCACAAATAATGCAAAACCTTGTTGAACCCAGATTTTTATGCAGACTGGTTGCTACCAGTGATGTTTTGCAACTATAAATTATTATTCAAAACTGCTCATCATTGTTGTCCAAATTGGTTTATATTATGAAAAATTGCCTTTAGTCATGGCTGCCTTCTGAGTAGCCAACAGATTAGATTGGATCCCTGTCAGAAATTGAATTTTGATCAGGGTCCGATTTTTTAAAGATACTGTTTTAGACACTAATGGGTTTTATTTTTAACTATTATTTTTACTATTGCAAGTACGTAGGTTGACTTGCAATAGGGGAGAGGAATGCAGCAAACATCAACAGGCCAGGATTTGATCCCGGGACGGCCTGCATTGAGGACTGTACCTTGGTCACACGCTCACCCCCGTGTGGCGGTGTGTAGTGTGAAGTTGTTTGCTTTCCGCCATTAAGAAAAAGAAGAATTGTATTGAATTCGCTTTGGAACCCCTGCATTCTGATTTGAATTAAGGTGACCAAATGTCTCGATTTTGCAGGACTGTGCCGCATTTTTCACTCCTGTCCCGGTGTCCCTCAAACAGAAACATTGTCCCACATTTGGCTGGGTCAAATTTTGATAAGTCAAAAAAATATTTGACTGGAGCTTTTCTGAAATGTAAGAAAATCAGTGCTGCAGTTATTATCACAGAACCGCATCAGCTGTCAATCAAAATACGCATCAGCATCCCACGGCATGACCAACCTAAGCCCCACGATAATAGTTAATTAAAACAGAACAAGAAAAGGATTTTCTTGTATAACTTACCTCAGTAGGCTCAGCTGAGTTAAACTTTAAAAGCTTGTAAAGTATTTTTTTTTTTATTGTGCTATTTCATTGCTGTGCAAAGCAGAGACTGATAAATGTAGTGTGAGATCTTTGTTAAATTAAATTTTATGACGTCATCGTAGTGCTGGCAATGTGCCCCGCAATGTGCCTAACCAGCAGCGATTCTAGACCAAATTTGCCAGGGGAGCCCGGGTGGGGCCATCCTTTTTTCAGGGGGGCACAAAACAAAAGAATAAAACAAAAAAAAAAAACAGGGCAATATTTAATCTTTTAATATATTGAGTGAGCCATAGAGCCACATGTGGCTCTGTAGCTGCAGGTTTCAGAACCCTGATCTCTCAGATGAAACTGTGATCCTATCTTAATACCCCTGAAGCTAAGAGTGCAACACCATAATTTTTAATTCATTGTTAAAGTAAACCCCTCCCTGGGCTGCCACCTGACCGTGGTGGAGGGGTTTGAGTGTCCCAATGTTCCTAGGAGCTATGTCTGGGATTTTATGCCCCTGGTAGGGTCACCCAAGGCAAACAGGTCCTAGGTGAGGGATCACACAAAGCGCAGCCCACAGACCCCTTGTGTCTAACTACCATAAATGGAAACAGTGTTCCCTCACCCGGAACGCGGGTCACCGGGGCCCCACTCTGGAGCCAGGCCTGGAGGTGGGGCACGATGGCGAGCGCCTGGTGGCCGGGCTTTCACCCATGGAGACGGCCGGGCACAGCCCGAAAAGGAAACGTGGGTCCCCCTTCCGATGGGCTCACCACCCGTGGGAGAGTCCAAAGGGGTCGGGTGCACTGTGATGTGTGGCGGATCCTCGGCTGCAGAAGGCTCTTGGGACGTGGAATGTCACCTCTCTGGTGGGGAAGGAGCCTGAGCTGGAGTGCGAGGTAGAGAGGTTACGGCTAGAAATAGTCGGCCTCCTCGAAGTGGAGGAGTCCAAGTATCTTGGGGTCTTGTTCACGAATGAGGGAAAAATGGAGTAGGAGATCAATAGACGGATCGGTGCTGCGTCAGCAGTGATGCCGGCAATGTACCAGTCTGTCGTGGTGAAGAGAGAGCTGAGTTAAAAAGCGAAGCTCTCGATTTACCTGTCGATCTACGTTCCTACCCTCATCTATGGTCATGAGCTTTGGGTTGTGACTGAAAGGACGAGTTCACAGATACGAGCGGCCGAAATGAGTTTCTGCCGCAGGGTGTCTGGGCTCTCCCTTAGAGATAGGGTGAGAAGCTCGGTCATCCAGGAGGGACTCAGACTAGAGCCGCTGCTTCTCTACGTCGAGAGGAGCCAGTTGTGGTGGCTCGGGCATCTGGTTAGGATGCTTCCTGGACGCCTCCCAGGTGAGGTGTTCCGGGCACGTCCCACTGAGAGGAGGCCCAGCGGAAGACCCAAGACACGCTGGAGAGACTATGTTTCTCGACTGGCCTGGGAACGCCTTGGGAATCCCCCGGACAAGCTGGCCCAAGTTGCTGGGGAGAGGGAAGTCTGGGCCTCTCTGCTTCGGCTGCTGCCCCCACAACCCGACCGCGGATAAGTGGAAGACAATAGATAGATGGATGGATGGATGGATGTTAAAGTAAAACTGTAGGGGTAAAAAATTTAATTAGTGCAAGGGACCAATCAGCTATGGTTTTCGTGCCAGCACATATCATCATAAGAAATTGACTTTGATCTTCAGTACAGGGGTTATAACTGGGGACAGGACCAGTTCTTCTGCTGGCCCCTGTCTAGAAACACCCATGTCCCTAACCATCCTTGTTGTCCCGCATTCGTTTTTTGATATCTGGTCACCCTAATTTCAACCAGTCGACGCCACTCTGGTTGGCTGAGCCAGTATGTGATCATGACTCAACCAATGAACGATGTTCTGCTGAGCAGCACGGCTTCATTCAAAACTGCTGCTTTCGGCATTCGTTTCTCCCGAATCTAAAGTAAATGACCATGCTCAACTCACTGCAATCCAGTCAGAAGTTAAAGGTAAGTTCAATTCTGCTTAATTAATTTTATGTGTTAGATGTTTTAGCTTTGCTGTCTTAAACTACCAAAACCTGGTGGCTCTATTGGCTTGCACCTCTTCAGCTAACGCTAGCTAAAACTTCTACGTCGTCTACGTCGTCTCGTGTTACCGTGGTAGACTAATGTTATTAAGGCAAACAGAACAATGTGGGTTGAACAAAGTGTAAACATAACCACACAAAAGTCAGGGTTGCAGCATTAAGGCAAAGAAAAAAATCTAAATCACATTACCATACAGAAAAAAACTAAGAAATTACATATAGAGCAACATTTTTGCCACATGTGAAAATAATAATTTAAGATGAAATGTTGTTCAAAAACTACCTTCAGCCTTCGTAAGCAGAGTACAACCTGGCAGTGAAAGATCAGTTATGCCTTTTTCAAGTCTTTTGAATAAGAGGGTAAAAATTTACAGAGCTTGTATTTTTCTGATCCTTTGTGAATGGTATGCCTGATGACCTAATTTTAACTGGCATGCTTTCAAATGAAGTTCAGCAGCAGTCTTTAAAGGCCATAAGTTCACATTTATTAATGTTTATAAGACACACCAAAGGTTTAGTTGTGTGTTTATAAATCAGTCTTGTCTTTCTGTCAGGTGTGTGTGGTGCTGTTGTTATTCTGACAGCAAGCATGAACATCGAGGCATTGATCTTAATTGCAACAGTGTACCTGGGAGTCAGAGTAGTAGTTGTAGCAGGGACAGTGTTATTGGGACTTTAGATAGTTTTGACTTTCATACTGGTGTGGACTATTGGTCCCCTGACACAGAAGAGGAAGCAAATGATGATGATGAGATGACCAGCAGCTTTGAATATGACCTGAGACAGTGGGCCTTAGAGCACAAGTTGACACACAGAGTAATTGGGCCAGATAGACGTCCCCATTTCATGAGTATTTACATCTTTCCTTACACGACCCATACAACTTCACAAAGTTACTCCATTCAGGCAAGCAGCAAAGGGGCGGGCCAATGTATGACAACCAGGATGCTTGCTAAATCAAATTGTTTAGACAGAATAATGGAAATTGTTAATTTGTTATAAAATAATTATAGGCTGTTTCATGTGTTTCAGACTCTGCAAAATCAGTAAATCAAACCTCAGCCGACCTTATGGAAGCCTTCTCCAGCTCTGCAGGATCTCTGCACAGGGAAGTGTCCAGTGACTATTCAAATTATCAATTGCAGCAACAATTTCAAAGTCTGTTCAGGACAAAACGTTGCTTATTGCTTAGCAGTCAAGTTTTGTAATGACTTCTTTACAATAGAGTGAATGCTACAAGTGTCTGACTCGATGCAATCTGCTGGGTTCCCTTAGATAGAAAAACTTTTTATCCAATTTGAACAAATAACTGAATCTGACTGCACTGTTCAATGGTTAGGATTAATTGGAATGTATGTACCTGACTTTTGTGAAGTTCCTTGAGACGACGTGTTGTGAATTGGCTCTATATAAATAAACTGAATTGAATTGAATTGAATTACACACAAGACAATTGTTACAGACTCAATTACATGCTTTCAGACCCGTCTGGGCTTGTCGACCTTTCTAATGGTTCTCAGGGAACGGAAACATTGACACCCAGTAAGTATCTGTCACAGCTAACGCCCACCTTTTTATTTCATCTGAATAATTTTGCATCGCTGAATAATCTTTCGACATTAGGCCCTCCATATGCAACCACAGTGCTTCAGTGCAGGGACCTCTCAACGCCCAGTGAGTGTACATATCGTCACACTTTAAACCATCACTTGTTTATTTTATCAGGCCCTATGAAATGACAGAACATTTTTGTGCTTTTCAGGATCTCGACATGCAGTACGAGGTTGTGCCAGGGATGAAGTTTGTGATGGCTATAGCTACAGGTAAAGAAACATGATAAGGCACTGCGTCAGTAGCTGTTAGCTTCTTTTGGTTAGTTTCTACCCCTTCTGGTGGGTCTGATTACAAAGACCAATTAACCAGCTAGTTAACCTTGCAATTATAGGTAGAAATGGCCATCTTAATCAACAAATGTGTATATTTCAGTGTTCCAGGAAAAATTTACAATGCCTCTTTAGCTGTGCAAATTGAGAGGACGGAGAACATGGAACTCAAGCTGAAGCAGAACTGGACTCTTTGGTTCAGGGCCTAGTCAAAGCCCAGATCTTAATCCCATTGACATGCTGCAGGGTGACCTAAAATGGGTTGTACATGCTATAAAACCCCTCTAAGACCTTACAGCTGAAGTTGTGGATACAAGATGTTTTTTTTTTAGCTAAAGGGGTTATCAGTAGCTTTTAGGGTGTCCTAATGCTTTCCTTAGTTATAATGCATATTTTAGTTATTACATTTTGTTTAATGAGATAAACAAAGTTACTTTTCGATATTTACCTGAAATTAAATCAATTGGTTTTTCAGAGACAAATAATAAAAGAAATTTGAGATCGAAATGTAAACATTTCTTTTGAAAGAACAATATTTAAGCTTGTGTCCTAGTTCTTTCACACAACCTCACATTTTAAATAGTTTTTTTACCTTTAAATTGTGTAATAAGTGTATGAGTGAACAAATGGCTAAGCTTTTAAACATAAGACTTCAGTATCACCAAACCATGCACATTAGTTTCCCTTTCTTGGACTTATCATTAAATTAAATCATTCTATTCTCTTTAAACTACACAATCAAAGTAAAACTTCTAGACCAACCTGATTTCCAAGAACACCAATGGAGCAAGCAGTTGAAACCTCATTCTCTCCAAACCACACTGAGGCAAGGTAAGAAGGTATACCAAGCACAAACACTGTAGCTACCGAGCACACAAACTGTCCAAAAAATGTCAACAGGAACATGTCGGGACTGGCACTGCCAATTTTTATCCAGGTACCAATGCAGTTAAAGGCTGACCCTACAAGAACAACATCCCGGATTCCCCTGTTGTCCAGGAGCCAGAGGACGGGCAGAATAAGTGGCACGTAAGTGAGCAGGTACATCATAGACAACCAGTCGATGGCCAGAGAATCCACATTGTAGAAGCGCATGAAAATTTTGCTAATGGTGCCATACTGGAACCACATGAAGGCATTGTTAGCTGAGACTGCACTGAAGAGAAAAAGCATGACCCACCGGCGATGGTAAAGCTTGGTTTCAGCTATTTGTAACAGCTCAGCTTGATCACCTGAAGCCCCAACTTCCAATCTAGAGCCAGGGGAGAGTTCTCTGCCAAGGGGCCTCAAACTCCCCTGCAGAAAAAAAAGGCCGGGAGCGAGGCTCTTTGCAGCCTTGAACTGCAGCCATTCATCAATGCTAGGTTCGGAATTTGCACGGTTTCCTTTCAAAGTATTATTTTGTGGCATTTCAGCCATCCTGAACCAGGCCCCTTCCTGGATCTGTGGAGTGAGCGTCCTTAGGATACCAGAGTTCAATTCCAAACTGCTTGCTGTCCAGTCTGGAAACTGCTCCGTGCAGGAAGATGCGAGTGCTCTGGAATAACTAGTGGTGTGTCTCCAGGTCTATCCTCTCTCATTATGCATGTGATCGTACAAGAATGTCCACATATTCATTACCTTCAGCTCTGTCATGTGATGTTGAGATATTACAATCCTTCCAAAACCATTCTTACCAACTCAGACTTCCTCAACTAAATCTCCAAATAAAAATTAAATATAAAAGTAAAAACTCCTCTTGTGAACGCTAATTCATGTAAATGACAGAAACTTACTGCAAATAGTTGATATTTAAAAGTCTATGCAACAGTTCTCAGCAGATTGCAAACAATAACTTTCTATGAGGTTTTTGTAAGAAAATACTCATGTAATACTTTCTGATATAATGAAAATGAAGTAATTTGTTCCAGTACTGTTCACTGTCTTTGTGTATGTGTTTTTGTTTTCTTCTTTCCTATTTATTTTTTGTTTATGCATTTGGACATCTTTTTATCACATTACTGAAACTCTGTCCCACATTGAGCTACTGCTCTCAGTTGCAACATCCCCATCACGGTCTCTTACTGTCAAATTCATGTTAGGATGACTCAAGGGTTATTTGCACAGAAACCTTTGACTGTTATTTCTACTGTTGTGTCTTTAATAATGGATCCAGCAGATCTTTATACACTGTGCAGCATTGAACAGGGCACCTGAAATACAAGTTTATAACAAGCCGGTACAAGTTTTGCAAAAATGTAAATGTGAATAATGGTTTTGAAAAATTGTGTAGATTTGCACTTTTACCATCTGTAATGTCGATGTCTGCTTCATGCCAGTAAGAAGAGTGCTGCCCTAGTTTTGGAGCAAAGCTTGTAACAGAGCCCTCCTATATTGTAAAGCATGAGTGTTTAATGGGTTCTCCAAATGAAGCCATGAGCAAGAAAATCAAACATCAAAGGATGAGGAAACTTAAAGTATGCAACGGAAGATTTCTTAATTGCGTCTTAAAAGAGAAATGTAAAATGCTACTTAGTGACAATGTCAAATGTGTAAAGGTGCTAAACCGTATGGAAGATCAGACCAGGCGAAATAAAGAATAATTGCAGAAATAAATAAATTAATCAATACGATTACCATACTAACAAATGGAGCAAAAGTAACAATTCACCTCAAATAACTTTCTTTCTTTGTTATTCATGTATCTAAGTCACACATTTATAAAGTTTTACTAAAAACTTGCAGAAGACTACAAAAGCATATGCCAACATATATTCTTTTCATTTTTATTATTTTTGGTACTTGGAAAAACTGAATTAACAAAAAAAGTGTTAATGGGTCCTATCCGGTCAGTAGAAAACGTTCTTGGGGCCCACTTGCTCCATTCATGCAACATTTTGTAGATCTGAAAACCTTATACCTAATTGTCAATAATAAAATAAAATAACACGATAAAATAGAGATTATTTTTGAATATGGCAGTTGCTGTGCGCCATAAAAACGAAGTAAGAAACTGACAGTAAATATTTGAAGCAAGCGACCAAATCAGAAAATAGGTGAGTAGTTAATTTGACTTAGTTATTATCCAGCACAAATTTGTATCACCTGATTCCCGAAGACTCCGATAGAGCAAGCGGTGGACACCTCTTCCGAACCGAACCACACCGAGGCGATTTTTGACGGCATCCCCAGGATGAAGACCTGCGCCAAGGAGCTGCAGAACTGCCCGAGGAAGGTGACGGGGAACAGGTCGGGTCGGACGCTGACCACTTTGACCCACGTCCCGGTGCAGTTGAGAGCCGTTCCCACAAGCGCGATCACCCGGAGACCCTTCCTGTCCAGCAGCCAGGTCACCGGGAAGATCAGCGGGATGTAGGTCAGCATGTAGATCATGGACAGCCAGTCTGTGGTGAACGCGTCCACGCCGTAGAACCTCATGAAGATGTTCCCGATGATTCCGTACTGGATCCATTGATACGAGTTGCACATCGAATAGGAGCTGAACAGGAAGACGATCAACCAGCGGCGTTTGTACAGACGGGTCTGCTGCGGCGCCCCGTGACCGTCCTCTGGAGTCTGGTCGCCGGGGAGCGTGGAAGCGTCGCCCGCCTCCAGATTCACATGGTTCTCCAGGTCCTCCGGGTTTAGTTTGGCGTCTTCCTGCGCTTGTTTCTCGCCCATGTTCAAGTCTTCTCAGCGGAGCCACTCATAGAGTACAACCTTACTGTACTTAACGGATCATGCAGCGCTTTTCTGTTGTGTCTCGTAAAAATAAGAGTTTATATCTAAAAACCGACCAGAAATCGTTACATATTTATATCTTCAGCGAAGCCAAAGAGTTCCAGAACGTTTCTGTTTTTGTTGTAGATTTATAACATAGTATAAAGTTACCAGAGCATTTCCTTCCCGAAAACAAGTTTAGCAGTCAAACTATCCTCCTCAGGATATGGTTAAGTTAAGCAGAAAAGAGCAGCGGAATATTTCATAAATAAGAATCGATTTAGAGGTCGATTTAACACGTGTTTGGGCGCCTGCTGTGACCCTCCACCCGGACCAAAACCCGCCGCGTTAAAATCTTAAAAGAAGTCGGTTAAAGTCGACCACCGGGGCGGAGTTTAACATAAACTACTTCATTGACGCTGTTTGAACAGTTTGGCTCAGGCTATATAACAATTAATTAGCTACGCCCAGAAATCTCCGTGAGTGAGTGCGATATCCTATCTACTTTATTACAAACGAGTCAGATGAAAAAAGAAAAACAATTATAGCCAGTTGATTACATGTACTTCCTGCTTTAATGTACTGCAGATAACAGGCCGTTTTATTTAGATCACGACAAGTGTAGCACAAGCAAAGGGTGACAGTGGAGCTCAAAGTCTTAAATTAATCCTTATCCACACACAGAGCAGTTCACGAAATATTTATTTTATGCTTTATAAATATAAGCTACTGTATTTTAATCTCTAACACTGTTAAACAGTGCCCCCTGGAGTCGCCTGAGCAGAGAAATAAAACGTCGGTCACATGTTGCATTATCAGCACCTGTGCAGACTTTACAACCAAGCTGTCTTTGCAAACAAAAGAACAATATGAACCCTGAAGGTTTACAGATGATGTTTCAGAAAAAGAAAAGCATCAAATTTAATAAATACATCCGCTGGATCCTTCCACTACCCTTTCCCACATTCGCAGCTTTCTTTTTACATTTACATTCTTTTTGTCCACAGTCAACACTGTCAAAGCTCCTGAGCGTTTACACACAAAAAACACACTAGAAACACAAAGAACACAAGACATAAAATGACAAAAGGTGCTCTCTGAAACACTAAAAATAAGAATTCAAACATGTAAGCACAATATTCCTCTTTTGTTGTAAACATAGACTACCTGATAATTCTACTTACCAAGAAATTTAAACTCAGATATAGATTCACAATCAGAAAGCAAGGAGACATGGAGAAGCAAAATAAATATGTCTTCAATACTACTGTTGAAAGTTTTGGCTCGTTGTTTAATTGAGAAGTTAGCCTGTCTCACCTTAACAATGTTTTAAGAACAAAAAAGACACACGTCTCCTGTCAGTCTTTGTCTGTTGAGGTCAGTCAACTGTTTTCGCTGCAGGCCCTCAGGCAGGTCAGCGCTGGTAGTGTGGTACGCCAATGTGCTGGCGGTGGTAGCTGCTTTGATGAGTAGGGTAGAGGAGTTCTGGGGTCTGGGGAGCCAGTCCGGTGCACAGGGGCTCGTGGCTGCTCAGCACGGATGACAGGTAATTGGCCTCCTCCGTAAGCTGCTTCACCTCCTTCCTCAGGGCGGCGTTCTCCTTCTCCAGGTTCTCACTCTCCTGGAAAAACAGACAGACCGGATGTCAGATCTGAGCTCAAAATGACAGAAAGTGGTTCTATGCTCTTAAGCAAAACTAGGTAACATAAGGTTAATTTATCTGCTTTATGCTTAAACTTCCCTTTTTCTTCTATCTGTCTACAGATTTTTGACTTTTAAAACATTTCAGCTTCTGACCCCCAAAATAATGAAAGAGTCCTTTTACTCTCAGATAAGTATACAATAAACACAGGCCGGTTACCACATCAAGATTTAACAAAGTTTTAAAGAGTTATCTTTTCAAAACTGTTTCAAAACTGTTCCTACAGTCTCAAGGTTTAAAGTCCTTTTAAGATGCCATAGAAAGTTAAAGTGACTAACTTGTCTCAGCATAGAGTAGAACCTTGCTGCCCCTTCCAAACCTGTTGCTGAACACTGCTGGCTCAAAGATCCCAAGTGCACTTTTCTCACACTTACAAAAAAGCCAAATTTAGCTGCTTGGAAATAATTATACTTGCAAAAAAGCACAGTCCATAAAGATTATAGATAACATTAGTAAAACTATAAAAACATTAGTGTCATATTATTTAACATCGGTTGCAATAATTGTTGCTTTTCTGTTTAAAAATAAAAGCAATTAGATCGTGTTATACTATTCTGTTTTACGTGTTTGTGTTTGTCACTACACTAATGGAGTTTTGTTTATTTTGTACCTGACTCTTTCCGGTATGAAACAGCTAAAAATTCTACTACAAGACATACAAACCATGCATCAATTTGTGCCAACCAGGGGAGACATTTCATACCAGCTTGGATATACGACGATTGGCAGCAATTTTCTATTGTCTACCTATAGTTTACTGTGAGGAAATGTGGTTATATGAGTCCAATACATAATATTTAGCAGCTGGAAGATACTTGGTGGTATTCGGGGTTGATCATAGGTGGCCCAAACTGACATCAGAACAAAAAGAAATGAGAGTAATACAAGGTTTTCAAGATAACAATGAATTATAAGCCAGGTTTTAGGATTTGTATGCCCATTTATCTCAATAATTCAGTAAAATAAACAGTTATTGTCAGGCAATGGTTACATTCTAGCTCTAAGCTTTTTTTAAAACTCTACTCTGACCTTTGACATCTACACTTGGAAAAACATAAGAGTAATTATCTTCAGATGTTCATTTAATGTGTTCTCTGCCTCTTATTATAAATACTTTAACAATATTTTTATAGAAAATGTAAGAGTATGAGGCATTAAAAATAACTAATTAAAACACTGTAACTTTAAATTAATATTGTACTGTATCTCAAAAAAACTTTATTGTATACAGTGCATTTTTGACCTCATATACAACTATGAGGGGTTTAGTGGTGGGATTTTGAGAGAAAAATAAGACAATATCGTGGAGTGCTGTTAAATTTTAGGTTGCAATTTCATTTCTCCTTTTTGAACATCTTTCATTTCAGAGCTGGGTTTTTCAGGGATGGTAAACAAAAATGTTACTTCCTCAGCAAAATTCCTGGATGATTATAATCCAGAAACATGATGCCATATACACAAAAAAACAGGGCCAAGATACTGTTTGATATAGCCTCGATGCTGCAATTACACAGCCAGACTATTCACGAAAAAGTATTTTTGAACAAAAGTTTTTATGTTTTTAACTTTTGTTAAAAACATAAAGTTTTTATGTAAACATTTGATATTATTTCTTTGCTACTCACTGAATCTCCCTTGAAACTCTGAGGAGTCCCCCAGGGGAGGCCCTCCTCACACAGAAATTTCTTCTCTTAACGAATGATATGATTACATTTTAGAACAAAACAACTGAAAATAAGGGGCATTTCACCAGTTTTAGTCTTTTATACCAACAGCCTTTACCTATTACTGGCATGCTAAAATAATCTTGCTAAACCTTGAGTTTGATGACTTATTAGCATGTTAGCATGCTAGTGTTTTAGCATCCTGCTAAAAACCACCACAGTAGGTACCTTGCTCCGGAACCACTAACAATGATTTGTTTTGTCAGTGCATGACAGATATGAATTTCCCATCAGTTCCTTACATGTGGATTAACATATGAATAATAGCTCACATTTTCAACTAGCATTAGACATCTTTTCAAAGGATAAATATATTCAAATATCTTATTTTGCTCTCTTCAAAGCATGTTTTATCGACATTATGTTATCATATACAGGTTATAGATGTAATGTAAATTTGCACCTGTTATTCTAGTTTTGTACTTTTTAATGTGAAAAGCCTAAATAAATGTCTAATAGATATTTTATTTGTAGGTTAGTGGCTTTGTGGCTTCCACTAATTCAGCAATGGAAAAGGCCTTCAAATTATTTTATGCAAGTGTTTTCAACAACTACATAAAGCCTTTTTATTGGGAAAATTTTCTTTCCTATATGGGTGTGCATCATTCTTAAGCAAACAATGTGAAATCAGATAAAGCAGGCTAACTCTTTTCTGCTAGGCCAAGTATTAAGAGTTTCTGAACTGATTTATTTTATTTTAGTAATTTATACTGTTCCTATAGTTTCCCTGAGGAAGTTATATTATTTCATTATAAATTAATTATAATATAAATATTATATGAACCATTAAAGTAATATTGATTTATTTCAGTGGAGGTGATAAACTAGATCTTTTGAGACAAAAGTCAATAAAAAAAGATGTAGACTTTACTTCCTCACTGAAATAAAAAAAAAAGCGAGGTAACTATGCAGCATCTTTTGTAATGCTGTAAGATAGGGTATCAAACTGTGTTGCAGAAGTCTGGAAAAACAAGAGAAACCACCTGCAAAGTCTTGCAGCAGCATCGAAGTGTGAGACATTGCCATTCAAAGGGTTTGAGAGCTATACTTTCCAAAACAGCTTGATGCATACACTGATCATCAAGTTTGAGTTAATTGTACGTCACAACCAGAAAATTGGCTTTTTTTCCTTTTTTGTCTTCAATTTTTTTTTTTTTTTTTGTGTGGGAATTGTGGAGCAGAAATCTTCCACTCAGGCGCTATAAAGGTCATCTCACCATGACCAAAACCTTCAGGTCCTTACTGTCACACAAGCTCTGGGTAAACCCCATGTACTTGCGTCACTTAGCCAAATACAGCCCACTACTATCAGGGCTTTACAAGAAGTGACAGCCCTTTTTTCTCCCCTGCTGCCCACGACACACAACATTCAAACTAATTTACACAGAAGAAAATACTACAGAAGAAACAGGAAATAAGAGACTGTGTCACAGCAAGGGAAAAATTCACCTTCCTGTTTATCTAGTGAGACGATGAAAGCAAAACCACAGAGCATGTTCTGTGGTCCCCTGGTGTTCTTTGTGAATGCGACAGGGCTTTAAAGAGATTGATAAAATACAGCATGTTTCACTGAAAGGAGTTTCATGCATTCAGATCTGTTTCACAGAATCTACTACAGCCTACAATGTGGCTTTTCTGAAGGTCAAAATCTCTTCAGGGCATCTGATAAAGTTCACAGAAACTGATGTTCTGAAAACAGAGTGGCAGCAGAGCACAGTATCATGGCACAAATTGTCCTTTTCTTTAATTAATAAAAAGGTTAGAGAAAAGTAGAACGTGTGAATCTCATAGATAATTGTTGAATTACTTTTGATGTGTTTTGTAGAAGAAGGGAACACCTGAACCTGGAAATCAATCTAAGCCAACAGAGATGACAACTATCACATAAAATTAGCTGACTGAACACACACTCCTCTCATCGAGCTCGGCAGGGCTGCAGTCTTTGGCGCTGGATTTTTCAATGCCCACACGTGTTAATTTATTCCTTAATCTTCTGCAAACACACAGAGAAGCGCCAAAGTGTGCAGCCCAACAGAAGCCATGACACATCGCCACATGGTCAGGTAGCATTTTGTAAATATAGTACCACCCCATTCCCAGAGATGTCATGTTCTGCTTGGGTTCCTGGGCAAAGAGGTAATGTTGTAAATTACGGTCAAGCTACCTGTTTTTGTTACCTACAGCAATCTTTAACACATCCTGTAGTTAACTGTACCTCTGTTAGAGCATGTTTTGCAAAAAAAGATCATCTGCAACACTTGATGTTCATGTTTATGTTGTTGGGTGTGATGTTTGTGGCAAAGTCTTTAGTTTCCTCACCAAGTGAAGGCTGTCAGCTTTCTGAGTTTGCCTCATCCGGCTCTTCTGTGCTGCAATACGGTTCTTTTCTCTCCGCATCACCTTCTTCACATCGTCTGAGGAGCTCTGGCAAAAACACAACCACTTTTCAGTTGACGCGATACATACAGTGCTAATACCAGCCAAAATAAGTTTCTTTGACATTCTAGCTATTACTGACGTCTGCAAATGGCAGTGCTATGTGTGTCAATGGCAGTTTGAAAGGAGACGGGGTTTGCAATGTGCCGAATGCGAAGGGTAGGGTCAGGGAGTGGCTGAGTCATCGGTTAGGTGTAACGCACACCCTGTTTCATGTCCCTAACGCTCAGTTTTCTTGGTATCGCAATAACTAATCCATCTCAAAATGCTGATTCAGTTCTACATCAAAGTGATAACAACTGTCTATTGTTTGTGATGTAGCCTGAAAGCAACCAGATGCTCCCAACTGAATTGCCATTATCCTCAAAGGCTTGCACACGTGAAGGCAGTTGATACAGAAGGATGATAGTCACACAAATGCGTCTTCCTGGCAGCTCTTAAGTCATTCACAGTTTTGAACATTGCAAAAAACAAGGATTCCCACAGCTTGGGCAAGTGATAAGTTGTGCAATTCAAAAAAGCCTACACTTGAAGCGAGTCATGCCTCCAGCCCATGTGTGCAAGTGAAACACCCCGACAAGCTGCGAAAAAAGAGCCACTAAAGATAGGAGCCCCGGTGTGCATTAAACAGAGAGAAATCTAGGAGGCAGATGTTTGATTTATGTGTTTACTCCTTCAGTAAAACTATTCCTGGATTATTTGAGAAGGTACACAAAAAAACTGCACGCTTACCGGTCTGCTTCCAGGTGATGGGGACTTGTAGCTTGTGTCGTTGCTGTCAGAGCCCTGAGCCATAGCCAACCGCAGCGACTGAAAACTGCCGTTTCTGTCCACTTCTGCTTTGGGTTTTTGAAGAGATATGTATGAGTGTGTGTGTGTATGCGTGTGTTGGTGAGGGAAAGTCTTTGCAGAGCAAGTCTTGAAAAGAACTTGGCTTACCGCTTAATGAGCAATGAGTCTTTTCTTCCCTCTTTTCTTTCCCTCTCTGACACTCCTCCTCTTTCACCCTATCTCTCTTTCTCTCTCTCTCACTCTCTCTCTCTCTCTCACACACACACACACTCACACTTACACACACACAGTGAGAGTAGTTGTATACCAAATTATCTGTATCTGATGTGGCTTCTGGTAAGAATCTGGGTAAGTTGCATTAGACTGGAAGTCACATGTCTGATGGAAAGTTAAAACTCAAACTAATTGTGTAAATTCCAGAGAACTGACATATTACATGCAGCTTAACTTATTAACACCTTTGGAGTATTTGAGGCTTTGTGTAAGTTTACAAAACTACTACAACCTAATAACAATTAGCTTTCTAAAGGAGAGAAATTTCCTTATGTGCAGCCCTATATTAGTGTTTGTAGGCCATATGTATTAAACAGACATTAGGGGTATATCCTCTTCCCCTTTTTTGGCGGTTGCATATGATGCTGCGTTTCGACTCAATCCTCCAGAGACCTCTTATCCCAAACGTCTAGCATGGATGACTGGGCCTTGAATATCAACACGTCTCGTGGTGATTTCCACATTCTGTGCCACGCCGTTTCGCTTTGTGGAGCACCAGCTGCAAATAGGTGAGGGCGACGTTGAGGACTTACTGCGTTGAGAAATGCTCAAGGGGTTCCCCAAAAACCCACTCAGAATTCCCTCGTAGCTTTTCAGTGTAAATGATGCTACAAGCGTGGGGAATCTTTAAGAAAAATGTACATTTGGAGGAGGTTTACAGTCTCTGTGGGGGTAAAATATACTGGAAATGTATACAATTTTGACCTTCAGTTCTAACTTTCTTGTATGTGGCATACACCTAAATTGCTCTGAAAAAGTATGTGCCCCCCTACAGATTTCTTTTGGTTTTGCTTTTTTGTCATTCCTCAATATTTCAGATCTTAAAACTTATTTTAATGTTAGTCAAAGACAACCTGCGTGAGTACAAAATAGTAATATGATTAAAAGCTATCCAAACCACCATGGCCCTGTGAAAAACGGATTTACCCGCTAAAACCTATAATTGATTGTGCCACCCTTGCCAGCAAATTTGTGATAACTGGCAATGAGTCATCGCTGTGGAGGAGCACTGGCCCGCTCTTCTTGGCAGAATTGTTTTAATTCAGCCACACAGGAGGTAGTGCTTCGAATCATTGCCCTGCTTTACACCCAAAGTACACTTGAGCTTAAGGTCACGAATGGATATTCTCCTTCAGGATTTTCCAGTAGAGCAAATTCATGGTTGCATCAACTACAGAAATTCATCCTGGTCCAAAAGGAGGAAAACAGCCCCAGAACAACAAACTACCACCACCATGTTTTAGTGCAGGTTTGGTCTTTTTCTGAGATGCTGTGTTAGTTTCACAAAAGCTGTAACAGAACATAAACCTTCCAAAAAGTTCAATTCTTGTCTTGTCAGTCGACAGATTATTTTACCAAATGTCTTGGGGTTCATAAAGATGTTTTTTTTGGCAATATGAGACTGGCTTTTTTTTTTATCTTTTTTGGTCAGCAATTGTTGTAGAGTCATCCTATGGATGCTTTTTTGCCCAGTCTCTTTAATTATTATTCACACATGAACACTGACCTTAACTGAGGCAAGGGAGGCCTGGTGGGTCTTTAAAGCATTCTTGGAGTAATTTTGGTAGGCTGACTAGTTCTGTTAAGTTTGCTGGCTTGCTGGAATCTGAAAGCATTATAATTGGCTTTAAAAACACTCAGAACAATATCTGTTATTGATTTGTTTCTGATCCGTTCTTGAACGTATGTAGATTGGGGTCTGATGTGCTGCTTTTAGAGATCTTTTAGCCTACTTCATCTTGTCAGGCAGGTTCCATTTGATTGATTTGTGTATTCTACAGGACAGGCAGGAATCAGGCATGGGCATGGCTAGTGAAACTGAACCAAACCAATGTGGTTTATCGCAGCTTATTCTTGATTTAATAGCGAGGCAAGTTACTGTTCCCCATAGGACCAGCTTGGTTTGGATAGCTTTTTCCCTGAAATCATCATTCGAATGCTGAATTTTGTGTTCACTCAGGTGATTTTTATTTCCTTGAGATCTAAAACATTTAATTAGCACAAAATACACACAACATTAAAAATCTGTAAGGGGCAATTACTTTTGAACTGCACTGTAAAACCAAGAGTTAGACTAATTTAAAGCTGCTGGCGCCCTTTTACTTGTTATAGGCCCTTTCTTCTTTGGCCCCCGTCACGAGAAAGCATTTGGCGGTGCAAGAACAAGATTTTCTTGTGAGAAAAAAAAAGAATCAGGACTAAAACAGCTTTGCTTGGCAGAACAGTCCTCCCACACAAAAACATGTTCCACCATCACAGGAATTTTGAAGAGCTTGGGCAAGGGCAGACATTTCTAATACTTGGCATTTAAGGCTGTCCAACAGAGTTGAGAGTGTAAGAAAAGAAAAGAAAGGAGAAAGCTGATTTGAACAGTTCTGTTGTAACCAGAAGAGAAGCACAACATTGTTCAATACTAACCAAAATTTGTAACGTTTTTCTAGAATATTCTGAGAAACCTACTTACTGAAAGTCTTTGTACTTACACATCCTTGTAATATGATGTGTGCATCTTATCCTGTTTAGCAAAAGTGTCAACAATCTGTAGTTTCACTAATTTCATCATTAAACTCCTCTTACACCTCCTAATCTGGTAGGTCTTTCTTGGAAACACTTATTAAGGAAACATTTGAAATGAAATAAGTTGATATGTGGTAGTGTTTCTTGGAAGTGGCTGAGGGGAGACTTCTTTTAAGCATCTGATTTGGGAAAAAGATAATTGAAACATTTCTGAGTGTATAAATATCAACACTGCAGTAATTGTGACTGAAGTATTTACTCAAACACAAATGACATTTATGACTCATGTCCAATTTGTGAAGTCCAGTCTGTAACCATGTCTGTTTCTGTTGTTTTCACTTTCATAGACCTAGTATGCAGTAAAAAGGGTGTAATGTTGGGTATTACAGTAATTTGCAAAAGTATTTGTACACCATGACACTTTACACATTTTATTATGTTATAAACATGAAGCTCGGTGTATTTTAATGGGCTTTTAATGGGATCCACAGCTACAGTGGGGAACTGCCAACAGGACAAGCATTAGTGGCACACTCCACAAATCTGAGACGATGGCAATAAGACGGCCCCTGTTGAAGGAAAGCCGCAAGAAATCCTGTTTGTAGTTTGCAAAAGCCATTTAGAGAATAAAAATTTGGAAAAAGATGCTCTGGCACAATGAGACTTAAATGGACTTGCCCTACATGCAAAATGCTAGGTTTGAAAAATATTTCTGCTCATCAACTTGATTACCACTAGTGATGAAATAATGTGGTGGCAGCGTCATGCTGTGGGAATGCTTTACCCCTGCAGGGATGAGGAAACTGATTTGATAGGAAAATGTATAGAGCTACACGCAGGCCAATATTGAAAAATTATAAAAGCTGTTAGAAGCTAAAAAAGACTGGAGACTGCAGCAGAGAATTACCTTCCAGCCCAAGTAACCCGAAAAATACAGCCAGAGATACAATGCCATTGATGATATCAAAACATATCAATGTGTCAGAATGTCCCAGTCCAGACCAAAATAAAATTTTAGATCTGTGGAAAGCTTTAAAGAAAAAGCCATTCAGCTTTTAGATTTTGATTTGGTAAAAATAAGAAATAAAAACGCATATAATTGTCCAACCGCTTCACAAATATGCACTACTTTGTGTTGACCTGTCACATAAAATTCCAATAAAACACATTAAAGTTTGTATTTGTAGTGTGACAAAATGTAAAAGGCTCGAAATGTACAAATACTTTTGCAAGTCACTTTAAGCATTGCAAATAAAAAAACAACAACTGTATTTTAACCTCAACCAATACTGGCAGATGAACAAAGCCTAATGAACACAGCGGTAAACATAATATAACAACTAGGACATTTCACAGTTTTTGATAGGAGAGAAGCTGTAAACATTGAAACTAACTTTCTTCTACAGATTGATATCATCTCTGATTCAGGAAAGTCACAACAAATAACCAGAGTAACATATTTCACAGAAACAGTCAAGTAAAACGATCTTTTCTCCTTCACTTATGACGCAGATGATCGTTTAACTGAAATAATTTTATCAACTGAGTAAACCATTGATTGTCAACAAAATGTAAACAATCAATCTTCAGGGCATATCATTTAACTTTTAATCTTGTACACTTATCTTAGATCTTCTGGTTAGTTTCTTCTTGGATTTTCTTACATTTGATCTAAAACAAAAAAGGCATGTTGTTGCTGTTCTCCTTAACAGAGTATTGAACAATCTTCCTCTGAGGGTCAGAATAGCAGATTTCTCGGGGTGCTTTAAACCACTGCTAAAGACCCCACCTTGGCGAATGCTGTGCCTCCATCTTAATACTGTCTTGATTCTGCTGAGTTTGAAGAAGCAGCTGAAGATTTGTTTATTGTGACCGTCTTTTAGATTTGAGATGTGTGATGTTTTTGTTTATGTGTATGCTGTTTTACCTTCATGCCCTAATATCTGCTGTGTATTTCTATTTTTAATGTAAATATATTTTACTGTAAAGCACTTGTGGTGCTTAACCTGTGAAGGGTGCTCCATTAAACATTTGCTTTCTTACTTTCCTGTTTTGTGTTTAATTCTTCTGCTACAGTAACCTTCTTTGTATTGTTTAGTGTAATTATTAACCTGTCTGTATTTTTTTCTGAACCACTTTGTATATTTGTTTTAATATGATCTATCAAGTAGATACTTCAAGATCTTTTCCCCTGATTATTCCTTAGGGTTCCACTCATAATAAAGATCACTGTTGTAAGTATTACCACCATTATATACCTCAGGCTCTGTTTTGATATTGCCAGGAAAAAGAGAGGTCAATATAAGCTGAACATTCAGAGTCTTTCCTCATTTGGACTTTACAGCGCTTCAAAACAATCTGCCAATAGTTGATCTCTACTGAACCTATTTAAAATATCTTACTGCAGATATAGTAGCACATTATCACTGTACATTTTCAAACTTCTTACTAATATTTCTTGTTTTATATAAAAAAAATGTATTTCCCTCCTGCATATCTGGTAAAAAACATATTCAGATGGTTCTCTGTTATACAAGTTCCCACTGGCATGTTAAACAATGTGTGTGTCCTATCACAGGAATGATCTCAAACACAAGGGAAAGAGAAAAGCTGTGAAAACTAAAACCGTCACTTTCTCTGGCTGAAGTCTGACAGCTGAATCATCTCATCTATGTGTTGTTGGTGGTTGTTTGCCTGTCCAGGTTTAATCAGTTGAATGTCTCAATGTCTGAAGCATTGAAGATGTAAAACTTGATGTAGTGTCATCTGTCCTCCAGTAGGAGGCGGTGTTGGACAAGGATCACAGCTCCAGTGTGAAGGTTTTAGTAAAATAAGAAGCTAAAATGAGTGATTAAACAGCTGTTAGATGTTAATTTGTAAGTGTTGGTGTGCCAGTAGTGTAGTGAAGAGGATAAAAAGACTGGGTGTCACTGTGTTGCTCAGGCTGAACTACAGCAACCATTCACAGGGGCGATCCCACTACTGGGCAGTACGGGGGATTTGACCTGCTCCGTTTCCGACCTGGGCCGGTTCACCCCTCCTTAGAAGACCTGGTGGGCCCAGGCTCCCCCAGGATCACCATATCTATATTGAACTTAGTGTGGACCCCCGATCAGCATAGCCCACCGCAGCTCAGAGCTCCTGAGCTCAAACAATCCTCCAGCCTCATCCTCCAGGTAGCTTGGATTACAGGTGAGAGCCACCACACCCGGCGAGGAGCAGCTTCTCTAACAGGTGGCTGACCAGGAGAGAGGAGATGACAACAGGAGAGACAGAAGAGTGACATCAAGTGGTTGAAGATAGTACTGCGGGCGATGAAGATTAAAGAGTCAGACGTTTTGGTTTTAGGAGCTGTTCAAAAATATTTTCAAACTTTCTAGAGCTGTTTTTATTGTGAATATTCAGCCGTCCAGGGTGACTCAACATCTTTGCCCAGAAACTGTTATTCTAGAAAACCAATGGATTTGAGGTATGGATGGATGGATGGATGGATGGATGGATCTGTTTCAGACAATCTAGTTTCTACAAATTCTACAAAGTCTGTTTCTTTGTTCTCGGCCGTTCCAATGAAACATTCAACAGAGATGAAATTTTCATAACTAGTTTTGAATTTTGTGGCGCAGTTATTTCTCATATTTTTAGGTAAATCTATAAAAATGCCTAAGATTTATCGACTGAAGGATGACTCATCTACCCCTGTGTGGTATTTGGTGGGGTTTTCCTTCTGTAATTCAGAGGAACAAAATGTAAATAATCAATGTTCAGGGCATATCATTTAACTTTTAATCTTGTACACTTATCTTAGATCTTCTGATTAGTTTCTTCTTGGATTTTATTAGATTAGATCCAAAACAAAAAAGGCATGTTGTTACTGTTCTCCCTAACAGAGTATTGAACAATCTTCCTCTGAGAGTCAGAATAGCAGATTTCTCGGGGTGCTTTAAACCACTGCTAAAGACCCCACCTTGGGGAATGCTGTGCCTCCATCTTAATACTGTCTTGATTCTGTTGAGTTTGAAGAAGCAGCTGAAGATTTGTTTATTGTGACTGTCTTTTAGATTTGAAGTGTGTGATGTGCATGCTGTTTTACCTCCATGCCCTGATATCTGCTTGTGTTTTTTTTTATGTAAATATATTTTACTGTAAAGTACTTGTGGTTTGATTGCATACAGACATCAGTGACACTAAGTATAAATATACAAGCTTTAGAAGAAATAAGATAACCATAAAAAGGAAGTATGTATGTATATTTGTGTAGATACAGCCATTTTTAGTCAGAATGAGCTTTATTGGAAAAATGTAAAAATCATGCAATATATATTTTAGGTAAATAAAAAATGTGTAACTTTTCTTAGCCTGTCCGTTTTTATCAATACAACCCACAATCCTAGACAGAGCGTGAAAAGGCGTTTCAGACACGTCTGCAAATCAGACTTACAAAAATTCACAAATAAATCAATAAAGTGTAATTACAAAAACAGGCCACAAGGTGGCCCACCTTCTGCAAATGTGCTTTTCAGAGTTTCGCATGAGAAACAACTGTGTTGCAGCATGTTTTTCCCTCTTTGACAGTGTAGAGGGGTGGATGTGAAAGGTTACAGCGATGAGGGTCGGAGAGGTGGATGTGAAGGGTCCTGGCACCGTGCTACGGTCTAGCAGAGACAGTGCTTTGTTCCCTGACCTAAATTTCATGAGGTGGAACTGAAGGGAAAACGGTCAGAGTGAATGGGAGGCTGCGCTGCAGTGTCTTCACCCTCGACGATCAGATACTGACTTCATCCAACTGTCAGACAGTTTTAGAACTGAAGTGTGTCATAGTAAGGTTAAACTCACTAAGGGTGGTCTCAGTTTTTTCCCTAATTGTTATAGTAATGTTTTGAAGGGTCTGAAAGGACCCTTCAATAATAGGCTAACTGGCAAAAGGCTTGACCTGCCCTGATTTTACACAGGCTACTCAGAATTAGAAAGATCAAAAATACTTTTTTGCAGTTTTATCACAAGCTTTATCAACCTCTTATTGCAACCCATGAATGCAGCCCCATGGTTGATCATTTCAGCCAGGGAATAAAATGCATTATAAATCAGAGTAAATCAACTTTGTGATTAAAACAAAAAGTTTATCTTTATCTTATCTGCATTATCTTAGCCAACAGAGCAATCAAAATCAAATAGAAGCAGAAAAATAAGTGACTATGTGAAACAGAAGACAATTTACTAAAATGCTAAGATTCTCAGATGGGACTGAAAGCCAAGGTATATCAACATATTTTGAGCTAAAGTTTTAAAGTTTATGTAGAGGGAGCACACTTGTTAAACAGTGGGAGGCCGTGGTGGCTGTAACAACCCATGCAGAAAAAATAAAAACAAGCAGCTATAAAATCAAGTGTATTTACCAGGAAGTAGGTGGAATGATGCTAAGAAAGTAGTGAGACTTTTCCCCTGGATCCAGATAGAAGTCTAGCTGCAACGCTCTGAACCAATTAATAGTAAAATTGAGTTTTGGCTTAGCAACCGAACTTAGCTTTAGAAGAAAACTCTTAACAAAAGATTTGATGTGTTTGTTAAATGTCAGGTTGCAGTCAAAAAGTCACTAAATGACTTGTTAGGTTAGCATGGATATGTGATGGAGAGAACATAACCTAGGTAAGCTTGCTGTTTTTTAAACCCCATCCTACTGCTGAGAATCTTCCAGCACATCTACATTTGTAGCGTAGGCAATTTTAAATCCAGCTGTCTGTTTTTGGACAGATTAATAAAATATTTGTTGCATAAGTACTGCAACTCCTAGATACCATACAGCATACTGTATTTTCAACACAAGCACATTATTTATACAAGTGCTATTTAAAAGTCAAAGCACTGAACCAATTATTGCTTTACTTAATCTTATGCTACACTATGCAGATGCTCTGTCTGCACTAAGAAGATTCATTCACCTTAGCATACTGAGTGTTTGAAGTCTCTCCAGCGACATGTCAGATTGACCAGTTCTTTGATTATTTCAGCTAATAACTATTTGTCCAGTCGGGAGCACTCAGTTTTATACCAAGATAGTCAAGTTTTCCTTAGATATAGAAATAATATAGTGGTGTAGTGGTAGAGTGGGCACCCACATATGAAGGCTGTCGGTCTTTGACACAGTCAATCAGGGTTTGATTCCTGACCCTGGGACCTTTGCCGCATATCTTCCCACCTTCTTGGTGATAGTAACATAAGATGTTCTAAAACAGTGCAAACAATGCAAATTACCCTCCCATGTATGCACTATAGACATTGTAAATGTATCAGAAGTGACAAAAACTTCATGGATATGATGGGATTTGGTGTTTTTACAAATAGGCATTATTATATTCAAGTTAAGACTAACTTAAAATGCATTATTCGATATCCCAACATACTTGGCAAGATAGGAACTAAAGACAGTTGTTTGCCATCCAGCATTTTAGCTCATTAACAATATTCAGGCTAAAAAATAATAAAAGTGCCATTAGGGGTACATAGATCTGTGTATCATCAGCATAAGAAGATATTACAGCGTGAATGGAATTGGCTCCAAAATGGAGCCGAGAGAAACTCCAGGTCAGTCAAGGAAGATTGATTTTCCAGTTTACCAAAGAAACATCTATTTGTCAAATTCAAAGTGATCCACTGAAGATCATTTCCCTATGAATTCCCACCTCATGACGGGCAATGTTAAAGACTGTATTAGAATTAAATTGGGACATATAAACGCCGATTCCATTTACCATTTGCCATGTCCAGAGGTCAGATCAATGGAGACCTCTAGCAAAGCCAAATCCTGACTGCAACTTTTACAAAGTACCTTGTAGTAGAAAACAGAAAAAAAGTTGTGGACTTGTATTTTTTTTGTGTATGAGAAAATTGCCTAATTTGTCAAATATTGGGCTTTATGAAAGGTGGTTGAATCATTTGCATGTTTAAAACAAGAAGGGACAATTACTTAAAATCATTAGTGAGACTGGTCCTTATAAGCAGGGTAATAAATGGTCCAACAGAGTCTGAAACTACCTTTAAAAAGCGTGCAGGTAAAAGCTGTTGACAGCAACACTGAAATTAATGCCTCCACCCTTTTCATTACAATTTAGATAACTCTTTGTTTATTTTTTTATGAAACAGGTAGCTCTCGTCACATTTCCCGTCTTTGCTTACCTGGCTGTCCTTATTAAATAATAACAAGATTGCAAAAAGAAAAGGGGCATTAAATCAAAGTTTTTGTTCAGACTCATCAGCATCTCAAACACATCGAGATCCATCGGCACATTTGTCGGCATCTCACTGCCTTATTCCACTCACTGCTTAGAAGCTCATCTCGGCGTGAGGGGGGAGGTGGGCGGGAGCAGATAAATCTCATTCAGGTTTTCATCACGCTTCATTCTTCACAGCCCTTTTGATGAGACAGGGGATCAAACCTGGGTGCAGAGTGGGGTAGAGATTTACAGCTGAGAGAAGCGTGCAACCTATTAAAGCTCAGCAACCTGCTAATGAACAATCACACTGAGTGGAATCTGTGGATCTCATCAATCCAGGGTCCTTTTATGAAGAATGGCTGCAGTCTGACCCTGTCACTTCAAAGGACAGCAAGATTCCTAATAATTTTCTAATCACAACTTATTTTAGATTATTTGGTGATATGTGCCGCACTATTCAAAGGTCTTGATTCGTTTTTATTTTTAAAAATGTTGCTCCCAAGAAGCCCAAAGATCCAAGGGGGGAAAGTAAAGTCTGGCTCTGGAGGCAACATATGAGGAAACCTTTGGAAGAATGTGCTCTTGTAAGATGAGACCAAAATGGACATTTTTGGCCCATTGTCAAAATCCTGTGAGTGGAGGAAAACCAACACTGCACATCACTCCAAACACAACAACATACTGACAAAAAATGGTGCTGGAAGCATCATGCTGTGGGGGATTTTTCTTTTCATCTGGGAAAAGGGAAGCTGCTCAGAGTTGATAGGAACAGAGATGGAGCTAACTGCAGAGCAAAACTGGAAGAAAACCAGTCAGAGGCTGGAAAAGACTTGAGGCTGGGACACCGGTTTACCTTCCAGCACTATAACAACCCTAAACATACAAGTAGAACTAAAGTGGAAAGTTTTATATCAAAGCATATTAATGTGTTAAAATTGCCTAGTCAAAGCCCAACTAACATAACTGACAATCTCCTGGAAGACTTGAAAATCACTGTTCCTGACACTCTTCATCAGAATCTGACTCAACATGAGGTATCTTTGCAAAGAAGAGAGGGCAAAAACATTCTCAACACTTGACATGTGCAAAGCTGGTATACACACACCAAAAGACCTGCAGCTGTTATTGCTGCAAAGGAGGGTTCTGCAAAGTATTGATTCAGTGGGCTGAGCAGAGATGCATCCCACACGTTTCAGATTTTTATTTAAAAGAAAAAAATTTAAAGCAGTGTATATTTTTTCTACAGCTTCACAATTGTGTATTTTTTGTAAGACAATCCCAATAAAACACATTAACATTTGTGTTTGTAATGTGGCAAAAGGTGAAAACATTCCTGGGGTGTGAATACTTCTGCAAAACACATAGCTTTTGTGAATGCATCTCTTAAGGACTTAGCATTCCACTCCATTCAACAGCCCTCAAGGTATTGACATACAGGCCGCAGCCCCAGCTGTTTCCCGGTGATGCTTGAGATTGTTGCGTGTTGTCATCAGGTTCGTGGCGTCTCATGGGACAACAGATATGAGGGCTGTAATTAGCGTTGAGGCGAGGCCAGTGGCTGGCCAAGCGTTCCTGCGGCACTACCGAAACCCTCTGGGGACACCGAGGCGCGTGGCAAATCTGTAGGGTCCTACCTGTGGCTCTGATTTGTTGCATTTAAAGCTCAGAAAACTGTGTAACTGGTAAATCTGAAGGACTGGTGCATTTCCCAGCAAAAAAAGATGGTTTCATCATTTTTAATAAGCCTGAATAACATTCTAAATGGTCAAAATGTTCTAACTTGTCAGGTTGTTCTCCTTCCCCTTTAAAAGATGAAAGATAAGGGCTTTAAAAACCGATCTATGCAGGAAAAATACACAAATAAATGAAAAGAGGCAATTAGCGGCTTTTGGAGATATCAAACAACATCAGCTGAATTTATAGTACTATTTATAATGATTATTAATTATGTAAATTAATGTTTTTGTTTTTTTACTGCAAAAAAGTAATGATTAAACATGGCGTCACAGCAGTGATTGCATATTTTTTCCACTGATTGTAGGAATATTTTTACTACAGTGTCTTAATTTGGTTTTTACGTTTAGTGTTAGTGAAGTGGGGACTTCTTAAAAGTGTTAGTTCTTCAATTTCAGCTGCACTTTTTACATTAAAAAGCATGTTAATATAAGAATAGAATATGAAGAGGAAAATAAAACAGGGCACGAATGTTCATGGTCTCTAGCAGTTTCATTCTGAGTGTATTTTCCGCTGTCGGTTTCCTGTGTTGCCGGTGCTTGTTGTCAGCTTCTTCAGCTGTTTATTATAAATTTGTTTGGACTCTGTGTAGCATTCCATCAATCATCTCTCCAGCATAAAAGCATCTCTTTTCAGTCAGTCATTTGTCAGATCCTCTGTTGTGGTCAGCCTGTTGCCCAGTTGTCTATTGGACTCCTAAAGCAGGAAGTTAGGCAAATAAAGGTAACGATAATTATATTATTATTGTAATTTTAATGATAAATATATTGTTTAATAATAAAAGACATCATAATGTATAATATGATATAAGAAGATAATACAAGAATCTCTGATATCGCAAAAAATACTTACCAAAACTATCTAAACTAAACTAAAATAAACTCAGTCTTTGCTGCTGACACTAAATTGTTACCTAAAACTCAGAGATAAATCTCACTAAATGTCTTTTGATCATCCTAACATTTTCACTCTGTTACCAATGCAATTTTCCTGGTTTGTGTGTGTTTGATGTAGGTGTGAGCGTGTGTTTCTGAGTCTGCACGCGCTGGTGTGTGCAAGCGTATGATGGTCGCCTGTGCTCCATCTGCGCGGGCTGCTGATGAGCAAAGCCGTGAAATAGATCCAGCTGGAGGTACGCAGACGAGCCCTAGGTCTCGTGGGAAATCATCCACACCTCCCCACGACCCCAGAGAGCTATCAATAAGTGGGTAATTGAATTTTAAGCACAAACAGTGCCGTGAAACGATGCATTGTCGTGCTTCTGTAAGTGCGTGGACGTGTGTGTGTGAAGGGGGAAGTTTAGCGGTGTGAACATGGTGATGCTGTCATCTCTCTCTGCGGGGCTTTGCACAGCAAAGGATGAATGTTTAATCCATTAAATTACAATTACAGCCCGTGAAGGCACAGAGTGGCAGGTTGGAGAGTGGCGAGATGACTGAACTGCCCCTAACCTGTGTGAATCTTCTCATCCTACTGATTAAGCCTCAAACACACACAGACTGATGAGGCTGTATGAGGGGAACATCCACATTTAGGGATTTTCTGTTTAGGGTTGTTTGTTGATTTGTGTTAAAAGCTTTAAAATGAATTAAGCTTTTATTGCAGCAGCATAGTCTCACACTAAAAAAAGATCAATTCAACAGTTATTAAATATTTGTTTTTTTTTTACAAAAATGTTTAATTAGTAAATATTCTCATAAAATCCGTGTAAATAAAGCATTTTCCTATGTGTACTCCATAATATTAAACCCTGACTTCCTTAGGATTTAGTTCTAAATATGATGTGACACAGAGTCCTATTTCCCTTTGTAACTCTTCAAAATGGGAAAGACATGAGTTCATACCATTTAAAGAAGGCAGGAAATAGCTAAAAGAGAATTCCTACTGGCCTTAATTTGCCCAAAAATATAGTCATGCCTGTCTGTCTGTCTGATGGATGGATGGATGCATGTATGGATGGATGGATGGATGGATGGATGGATGGAAGGATGGATGGATGGATGGATGGATGGATGGATGGATGGATGGATGGATAACCATCAGTGAAGTGCTGAGACTTGGCACATCTGTGTGTCTAGCTTGCTCTGTGTATTCACAAAACAAAGCAAAACAGATGAATATATTTTAAGGATTTTTCCACTTCCTTAACAACAAAGTGGGCAGAAATACAAAAAGTGACGTTAATTAAACTTGCACAAAACTGTGGTTCCTTAAGACTTCAGATCTTCAACAGCCTCAAGACTGTTCATTTTAATCTTCATGCCTCCAACTTTAGTTTATCATCACTAATAACTTTAATCTTACTGTTTTTATACCAAGAATTATTGGAGGATTTTTGTTCCTCTTAATGTTAAGCTTATTGGTTTCAACTAGTCACTTTCAGAACTATCTAAAAATAGGAAAACCAAATTGTTTGTATTAATTATACTTGGTAGTGGGTCTAAAATTGAATTTAGAGAAGGACATTTTGTAAAATGCCTACTTCTTTCACATGTAGCATGCGCTCCAGTTTTGTATAGTGTGTGTGTATTAGGCTACAGTGAGGTAAAACTGTGCTTCTGCATCAGGAGAGAGCAAATTACTTTTCTCACGACTTCAGCATGTAGTTTTTTTCTTTTCCCATACTTAATTCTACTCTGACCATCTAGGGATAAAAGTTCAGTGCTCTATAAACCGTCTGAGTGGACTGAAAGGGTCCAATAATTACCTGAATGATCAAAAAACAAGTCGGACTCCCCAACCATTAGAACCACTCCAAACACTAAGCCCATCATGGTGAGTGAATTTTCACTGGTACAGACAAGCATCTGCATAACATAGCATGAGATCAAGCAATGTTGTTATCGGGTAATTTAAATTCCAGAGCGTAGGGGGCGCACATTTGCACAATTATAATAGATTGAGTCTCTATGTTTCTGGGCTCATCCTGCAGAATTTATTTGACGTGTCTAAAAAATGCACAGAAGCCTAGTTTAGCTTGTGATCAAATTGTGTATTTCAAGGCAGATATGAATTAGTGTTGCTATTTTCTGTTAACTAACTATAGACATTAATTTTTATAGAAATCTAGACAATATTTTTTTATGAATGACACAATTTACCAGAAGATGATAAGCAAATGGGAAATTTTAATTACATTTTCTGCATCTGATTCTGCATGAAGATCTAAAGGCTGTTTTACTTTTGCTTGCTGTCTCTTTAAATTCTCAAAGGTAAAACATATTTAATCTAAACCTTTATAGAATGCTTTATAGAAAGCTGTATATGTCATTTGCATTATGAGAATCTTCTTATTTCCTAGCATTAGAAAGGAAGAAACTGATTAGAAAAAGCCAGTTTGTTAAGGCTCATTGAGGATCTTAAGTATGATAAGTTTAAACAAAACATGAAATATAATTGGCTAACAAATCCTTACCAAGTTGTTAAACGTTCATTCGATAAATCCACATAAGAGGCATTTCAGATACTTTAGGAGGCATCTAAATCTTTAGAAGAATTAAAAATGGAGCAGAACAACACCTTACATGAAATAATTTTGCACATAAAAGATGTTTGACATCTTTAGCCAAAGAAAGAAAATGGTGCAAAATCTGGCAGCTGCAACAAGATTTCTGTGACACAGAGTTCAATAAACAGAGTTTGTCAGTAATTGTTAGGTTGCACTTGTGATCCAAAATGAGTTTGCTAGCTGAGGTTTTCTCATGCTGCTTGCACAATGGCCCGTACGTGGGAGCTGCCTGGTGGCATTGCTTAATTAGGCGAAGAGTTGATTCATTTGCACTAATTGACAGCTAATTAAAGGACCGATGACACATCAGATTGACGTCCCCGTGAGCGGCACTTTGACTGCAGGGGATGTTACAGAGAGGGAATTATGAAATATTGAATCTTCTGAGCACCACCTGCCGTCAGAAGTGGCCCCAAACATATGGGCCGCTCTGTGTGTGTGTGTGTGTGTGTGTGTGTGTTTGAGTGTGTGATTAGTTAAACAGGCTCATCTTACTGTGCTAAAATGCAGCCTGTAGAGCCCAGCTGCCTGTACTACAAGCTTTTCATCAACAACCAGAAATAAGCGTCAGACAAAATGCAGATAAAGGACATTACTGAAAATTTTATGGAACCATAAAAAAAATTTTAATTGCAAGAAGAAAACAACCCCAATGTTGCAGTTTGATATGACCCTTAGGTTGTGCCCGCTGACCCCTGGTTGACACGAAACATCTGTCAATTTATTTATTCATTCATTCATCTTCTATACCGCTTATTCCATAGTGGGTCATGGGGGAGCTGGTGCCTATCTCCAGCAGTCTACGGGCGAGAGGCAGGGTACACCCTGGACAGGTCGCCAATCCATCGCAGTTGATGCATCTGTCAATTTAACACTTTTTTAATCCATGTAAAGCTACATGCTTTGTTGCAATATCAAACAAAAACTAAAAATTAAGCTTAAAAACTCACATTTTGAGGTACAAGCAGGGGTCAGTAACCATAACAACCCTAAGAGCCATTTTTGCCTTCGGTCCAGCTAAACAACATTTGTTAAAGCTACAAAACCAACATGAGTCTTTGAAACACAATTGCTGGTTTTTAATACCTACTATAGGAAATTTGTTGAGATTTTTAAATGAAAAAACAAAAAATTTTAAGTTTAAGTTTAATATATTTTCTTCATTTAACTTTTAGAGAAAATTTCATCAAAAAAGCCCATAGTTTGCAACCTACTGACAAAAACATTACCTAATGTTAGGGTATGACAAAACCATATGGATTTAAATCATGACACACTTCTTACTAAAAACCATCTTAAAGAGCATTTTGTATCTGTGCTGATGAATCCATCGGAATAACAGAAGAGGTCAGATTCTAGCCCAAAAGCCTATCAAAAACATTTTAAAGTTTTTTTTTCAGGGGCCTAAAAAAAATCCAAATAAACTACAGTACTTCCTGTGACCTTCGCTTATGTTTCTGTATTGTCATTTTATTTGTACTTCATAATTCTGTTCTTTCTTTAGGATGAAATTAATTTCCCAAAGTAGAGTGCACAAGTTTGAATTAAATGTGGATTCTCTCTAATCCACAGAAACTTGAACATATGTACATGCCTATACACTCCTAAATGATGCTGCCACCATCATGCTTGGAAGTTGATGCAGTTTTCTGGGGTTTGAAAGCCTCAGTCTGACTTATTTGAACATACCTCTTCTCACTGACGCTAAATAGCTCTATCTTTGTCTCGTCTGACCATAAAACGTTTCTCCAGAAGATATTTGGTCTGATGAAGTAGGCAGATGCAAAGCTTTTGGAGAAGGGAATTTTTTCTTGGCTGGCACCCTCTCAGTCCATTGTGAATTTTCATCAGTGTAGACAGCAACTGGTGTTCCAGCAGTTTCCAGACTTGGGCCTTGGGTCAGATGGTTGAAACATTGACATAACTTGGTGTTCCAGCAGGACAAAAGTCCCAAACTACCAATGTTGCCAAGAAGTGTGTGTTTTTTTCTCACCACAAGGACAGATATGCAGAATGCACAACTGATAGTCGTTTTGTTGAGGGATTCTTCCACCTTAGCTGTGGATCACTGCAGCTCATCCAGAGTTACCATGGGGCTCTGAGGCCTTCACGGAACAGCTGTAATTATGCAGAGATTAATTTACACACAGGTACATATTAATAAGGTGACCTCTGAAGGCAGTTGCTTGCACTTGCATTTTATTTGGGGGTTTAAAAGTAAGAGGCAGGATACAAATTCATGCCACACTGTCCAGGTTTTTGTTTGTAAAAGATTTTGAAATCCGTCTTATCATTTTCTTTCCACTTCTCATTTATGTACCACTTTGTGTCGGTCTATCACATCAAATAGCTTTGTTGTGAGTTTTTGTAAAGTCTATTTTAGAAGTCCTTGCAGGATCATAAACATTGACTGGAGTCTGATGTCCGAATGCTAAATGCCCCCAATGAGCTTCCAGAGGCACATAGACCGCTGTCCCCTCATCTGGGACCATGCTCTCTACAGGAGACCAGGAATAGGCTGTCTTCATGTCTGCTGGTGCTGCCCATGTGAAACAAAAAAAGACAATTAGGGGCTTATTAGGATCTCGGGGAGATGTACCTCACGGGACGTCTGCTCGCCTGCTTGGCCCCAACTCTGAGCCACTGCCATAGCTCAAAAACAGTCAGGGGCATTGTCTCACCTAATTATGTTGAAACCAGGGGCCCCCTTTTTCTGTTGCTACGGCCATGCCTGTCCACTTCCCCTCTCCTGCCAAAGTGCTAGTCCCTGTCCACTGTGGAAGTGTGCTAATTAGACTAGAAACAGGCCGAGTAATTATGTCAACTCCTGTTAGGAGCTGCCCTGGTGATGAATATTAGTTTTGTCAAGAACGTTTTGGCGTTTCAAGGCCTGTCTCCCACATTTCCAGTGTTCTCCTCACTATTGAAGTAACACATCTGCAAACGCAACAGGGGAGAGTGTCCCAGACAAACTTCAGAGCAGAAATAGATGCACTCAAACAGAAAAGGAGACTATAAAATGGCTTCAGCATGAAGTTATTGCCCTAATTAATGCTTTGTGCCCACAGAGCGAACCGGTGAATAACCGATGGCACATTGTTCGGACTGTGAGAGCTTTTTGTTTCCTCGCTCTAATAGGATGTTTTCAAAAACGGCTGTTTGGTGACCCAGCTCCACTTCCTAAATGCAGAGCTCAGGAAAAATGGCAATTAGCTAGATTAGATGAACCAGTTCGGGAGCCATTACAAAGACAAAGATAAAACAAAGACCCAGCGATGAAGATGTTTCAGAAACTGCTAGAACAAGACAAACCCGGACTAAACCTTGAGTACAAACTAAATAGGGAAAAGGTTCTAAACCTCTCACTATGAATTATGTGAAAGCAAGAGGGAACACCCTTCCTCACAAAAGATGTTCCCTGTTTATATCTGACAATGGAGAAGATATGCTTCACCACATCCTTAGTATTCTTTGGGCCTTGTCCAAGAACTTCGCTCTGAATTTAAGTATTTCACTATAATACAAATGTTCGTATTTGCATTTATCTTAGTAATAAATGTCTTTATTCTTAGGCTGGTCACATCCTGCACGTATAATGCTATACAATAGTCCAGAGTCATCTTTACTTTCTTTGTATTTACACTTTTCCATTCCCTTGGTAAAATGCCAGGTTTTGTAACGTAAAAAAAAATATTAGACCATGAGAAATGTTTTAAACGTTTTACACAAATTAGCTGAAATCTCTTGTCTAGAGATTCAGGTAACACCACAGATTTTCTGTCAGATTTAGTTCTGGACTATGTAAGATGACTCCTAAACTTCTTCAGGTGAAGCCATGTTTCCTGTGCCACTGAAAAATGAAATCTCCAGCTTCCTAGCACCCCCCTTGAGTTAAAACTAACTTGTATTTGGAATTTTTCGTAATTTCAACCACCTTGACAAAATGGAGCAGCTCCATTAGAAAAAAAAAAAACAGATCATGATGGAACTAGGACCATGCTTCATTATGGATATGGTGTTCTTTTGGTGGTGCAATGTGTTGTCTTGTTTGCTGCGAACACAGCTTTGGGAATAGTTTATCAGGCCATAACACATTCTCCAACAAGGTTTTGGTAAATTTAGCATATCCTTAATGTTTTCTTCAAAGAACAGGCTCCTGCTTTCAGCTCTCTTTTCCACTCTTGTCACCAGGGAATGCAAGCAGTTCTTATCAGATATTCCTACAGCTTCTTTAGTGTTGCTGTTGGCCTCCCAGACCAGTTTCTGCCTAAACTTTGGATCTGGCTAAATAATTGCAACTGTGCAAATGTCAGGAAAATCCTAAAGGTCAACTGAAGCTTATTTCAAGTTGATCAGTACCTTCAGGTTGGTGCTACAGAGCACTGTTTGCGAAAACCAGCCGCCGCAGAGACAGTTTCTTCTCCCAGGCTTTTTCTCTGATGAACACTTGACAGTCAGAGTTCAATATTGTGTATATATGTACATTTAAAAAGATATTCTTTATTATTGAGAGCAAAGCATACCGGAGTCAAATTCCTTGTTTGTCTGTACAAACTTGGCAATAAAGCTGATTCTGATTCTGATTAATTTTAATTGATGTTAAGTATACCCATGAAGACTGTATGTCAAAACTGGATCAAAAGGATCATAAAAACGACGTTTTTGTACTCCTTTGTAGCCAGGTTACTGCAGCAATTGTTTTCTCTTAACAGATTTGATTTTCAGTCAGATTTCACAGGATATATGTCACATTAAGGTGGAAATGTTTTGAAATTATTCTTTAAACTGGTGATCTGATAGGGGCGTTTATTCTTTTGAGATCTATTGTAGATTCCAAAAAGCAGTATTGTCTTCTCTTAAAATCTTCTTGATCAACATTTGTTGATCAGATTTTGATGTTCTTTTTTCAGTGTTTATTTTGACTCTGGGTGCTTTTTCACTAATTCTCAGTCCAGAACCTAACAATTTTTAAAATAATTGTTTTGTGTGTTTGTTAAGCTATGTCTATGTTTGTTAAGCTATGTTCTAACCTATGAATAGATTAGAAATAGCCTTTATTGTCCCGCAGCAGGGAAATTGATTTGTGTCAGCAGCAAAGTAAAATGATAGTGGAAGCATACAGGTACTCATAATGGTAAAAACTATATAAAAAAAAAAGATTAGAATGTACAGCACATATGAAAAAGAAATACTGTGCAATTTAAAAAAATAGCATGAACAGGTTACATGAAATGTGCAACTGAGTAGGATGATTTGAAAATTTACAAAAAGTGCTTTTGTAAAAGTGAGAAAAGTAATGCAAATTGACTGCCAATACATTAATGTTCTAAAATTTCTGCATAAAGGTAACATTGCTTGTAAGTTTTGAATGGACCTGATGCTAATTAACTAAACACCATCATGTAACAGAGACATAATCTGGCCTAAATTATCTACATCATGTACTAGCAATACTTGAATTCTAGAATTGTGCCGTTCAAGGTGGCAGCAGGTTGGAGTAGCTCTACTACTTTTCATTCTGAATAATTCTTTTCAACAACTCAAATTCCTCATGCGGTGGATAAAATTTTATTTTTGGATGATTATCCTCTCCGGTACCGAATGCTGTGCAGCTGTAAGGATTTTTGCTGATACTTTTTTTACTTTGGGACATTTGTTCTGATGCATCACCATAGCAACAAGGTGGATTTTTACAACCGGGAGTAGCTGACTAATATCTCTAAAGCTCAAATAATACTTCAACTACAACCCCAAATCCTTGATGAGTTGAAAAGCAGGCGCCATGGATGCAGAGCAGGAGCTAAGAGAAGAGAGAGAAGGAGAAAGTTCAAACCATCTCTTCCGTCGATTCTGATGGGCAATATGAGATCATTGGGAAACAAGTTGAATGAACTCCAAGCCCTACAAAGGACCCTGCCAGAGTTTCAGGAATGCAGTATTATGTGCTTCACTGAGACATGGCTGCAGGATCATATCCCCGACTCTCTGTCAGGCTTTCTGACCATACGAGCAGATGGAGATTTAAAGAGGGGTGGCAAACGCAAACGAGGTGGACTGGCAGTACTTGTGAACAACAGATGGTGTAATCCAGGACATGTTACTGTGAAGTGTCGTCTCTGCAGTGCAGATATTGAACTGTTTGCAGTAAGTTTGCGTCCATATTGTTTACCCAGAGGGTTCTCCAGTGTTATTTTGGCAACAGTATACGTTCCACCTTTAGCTTTTGCCGACACTGCGTGTGATGCCATCAGCTCAGTTGTTGCTTAGCTACAGACACAACACCCCAATGCGTCTGCATTATCTGGTCATTTTAACCATGCCTCACTTTCTGCTACACTTCAAAGAGCCTTCAGAGAGAGGACATTAACATTATGGAGAACCCTGAGCATCCGCTTCATGAGACTGTCGTACTCGTACAACAACAGAGTGTCTTCAGTCAGAGGCTTCTTCAGATCTGCTGTAAGACAGACCGCTACAGATCCTTCCTGCCCACAGCCATCAGCATCTACTCAACAACCCTTTGAAGAAACCTGCATAAAATGAGCTACAACAGCATTTAATATACCTTTGGGATGAATAAAGTATTTTTGAATTAAATTGAATTGAAACATAATTACAAAGACATGCCTGTGTCGTATTTAGTATGAGTATTTATCAGTAATACAGTCAACTTTAAACCAACATACTTAGTAGCATCAAGAAATATAACAGAACACACTAGTTGCAATTTGTTAAAACTTAAACAAATATTACATGTTTTATATCAATTTAGTTTAGCTTAAACATATGGCATTATTACTAATTCTATTCCCCAGTGTTCATACAGAGATCTACCACTCTTACATTTTTCATGAAGTTGTTTACAATCTTAAAACCAATGGTACACATATTCATGAGGATCATCTGCAGAGATCATGTCTGATCAGGTGGGTCAGTCCAACCAAAAATGCCTGGCCCAAATGTTTCACGTAATGCAGCCATGTTGTCATATTGGAAAGCGCTAATGGAACAAATCACAATGGGTTGAATGTATTCTTATCGCTCAGCCTTATGTGCAAGAGGTACATTTGTCAAGTTTTCTCATAAATTATGTTTTCTTTTGGGGCCCCAGATCAGCAGGGGGTTTCTAAGCAGGCGCAAAGCCCGCTTATACTTGGACCGGCCCTATGCACCACAGTCTAGGTGTAAATATTAATGTAATTCTGCAAATGAGACCACATTTCTTACTTTAATAAAATTTTTTGCGTTTTACAAAGTTACATTTTGACTTTTTAAAAGTTAATTCCATCCTTTTTCTGGTTTCACTTGGAAATCCTGGCGCGCAAAAGAAAAAAAAACTCATCTTAACAATAGACTCATTGGTTGAAGCCAAATCCCCTAATCGTGTCTGAATCTGTCGTGGGTTTTTCCTCTCGTGGCAGCCCGGCGGGTACCAAACACTCCCGTGGGAGCCTCCTGTTTATTTATTTATTCATCACCACCACACATGTCTCAGTGATGCCGCTTATCAGCGCGTCTCCTCATCTCCATAACTCTCCTGTGCGCAATTGTCTGTCCAGATGTCCGAAAGCGTGCCGCAAATCATCTTCAAGCGACAGAAATCTCATGCATTAATTGAATAATAGCTGATTAAGATTAGGTTTAAAGAGAAAGAGTGAAGGAACAAGAGTATTTTCACTTTATTTCTGGTTTATTCTACAAGGACTGGATTATCCTCAACGTCGCTTTCGTTGGCTCTTTCCCAGTCGGATTAATTCACTCAACTGACCTGTAACCTTTCAGTATGTACCATAATTTTATTTTATTTAATGCTGACTTTCTACCCAAAGGTAAAAACGGTGTGCCCAGAGGGCGTTGGCGGGCGGGGGGTGGACGGGGGTTGGGGGAGAGGTTAAGGGGGGTATATAAATCTGTTGGCGTTTGCTTTCTCTCTTGGTCTCAAATTTAATTGCTACCCTGGTGTGTTCTAAATACCCCGAACTGGGACATCTTCATAATGTGACCCGTCAAATAATAACAATAATGAAAAAAAAAGCTTAATAGCCTGTCAACAGATGCACAGATTGTGACCGCAAAGACAAAACGTTTAGTTCGCAAACCTAATTAGAATATGCAAATCACAGCGGGACGTTGGGAAGAAAGCTGGACCCTGTAATCAGTCTAAATTTGCTTCAAAAAGCTGAAGTGGTCCATTAAACGATGTATCAACTGGTGTGCTTATATGTTTTTCCTTTTTATTTAAGTTGTTTGAAATCATTAAAAGTCTAAAAATTGCAGCTTCACAATATATTTACATATATAGAATTGTATTTGCAGAATTTCTGCCTTTTCACGCAAATTTTCTTATAGATTTTTGCAACTTCGTGTAGTTTTGAGTGATTTAGTTTGAAACATTAGCATTGCATTTGTTTAAATTTTTGTTTAATTTAGAGCAACCATAAAATACCAAAACTCATGCTATATGTACATATTTCTAGTGGGTCTATTTAGCAACTGAGACCAATATAGATAATAATAAAATGTCTCTGAAAGTGTTTTTTTATTATTATTTTAATGGGGGGGTGTTAGAAACACTTTGACATAAGAACATAAAAAGCTATACATGTAGGACAAGATATAATAGGTTATAACAGGTTTGGTTTAATATTTATGTGTGCAGCCTAGTAATAATAATGAGGATAATTTTCTTAGCATAATTAGTTTTATTTTTTTATCCATTCCATTTTTGTAATCATGAAGTCATGATTACAAAAATATTCATCTATTTGACCCCTACCAGCTTCCCTGATCTGACAGAAACTTCAGCGTGTCCATTCTCTCCCTCTTGTGATTGGCTGCCGCCTGTTGCCTGTTGGATAAAAAGCGCAGGGCGCACGAGCGCACAAAAAAAGTGCACCAGATTGTTGTGTGCACCTGGTATCAGGACTATTTTGTTGGAGGGAGAAGGCCAACATCATGACGGGAAAAGATGGAGTTGTGCTTTCAGACACTGAAAATAAGCAGAAAACAGCGTCACAGAACATCCTAAACCAGGGGGACTCCAAGCATCAACCTCCGGACTGGAAAATGGCCCCCATCGTGCAGCGGCGCACTGGCTTCGGCATCCAGGAGCTGCTCGGCCTTAACAAGGAGCCTTCGGCGGCCACACAAAGACGACCGCTGGAATCTCTGCCGCACAGAGCGCACGTCCTGGCCGCCAGGTCGGCCCTTGGACACGCAGGGCTCGGAGTCGGCATGGGTTTACTCTGCCCGGAGGGTATACACACGTTTTACAGTCAACCTGCTTTCCTGGAAGTTCTCTCAGAAGCGCAGAATGTGCACCTACAGCCGCTGCGCACAGCGCCGCAGATGGACCCCCAGATGGAGGCGCAACACTCCGGTGCCAGCTCTGGTGAGTGTCTCAGACTGGTGTTGCAATCAGTACAGATCAAAGAGTTGCTTAAATTTCTGACATTTTAAAGACGCAACCGGAGGAAAGCAGAAACAAGGCATTTAAATTCGTTTTTAACCATTTAGATTATAAAACATTTAGAATATATTTAATAGATGATACATTTTATTTGAAATGAAAACGATTACAATTCCCAGATAATAGGTTTTATGTTTTCTTTTCTATAATTATTCGATTTTAACGCTTCAGTCATGGAACAAACCTGCGCGCAAATGTAGAAAGGAACAACATGATTCCGTTTAAGGTCTACATTATTAAATTGTATGTTTTGAACAATAAAATGTTGTTACTGTTATTTTGAAGAAGAAGAATTTTTTATGACTTTGCGCAAATAATATTATGATGTTTGCTCACAGATTCAGATGATTTAAGCTCCTCCGGTGATCCGAAATTCTCAGCCTCATCAATGAGTCAGAGCAAGAAGAGAAAGAAAAGGAGACACAGGTAAATAAATTATTATTATTATAAATGATTATTATTATAATGAACAATAATAATAATTACAATAATCGTTGAATTTTATTTATTTATATGTTTTATCTTGTTTCTGTTCTCTAATACTGTGTGGTATAGTTTATTGTAGTTCTTTCTTATTATTTGGATTAACAGATTTTAATTATCTTAACTGGTTTTATTTAATTTTTTGTTTGTTTGTTTATTTACCTATAATGCCAGGTAATTGGATTTCATGTGGTTTTGGAAACATCAGCATTTGGGTCCTTTAAAAAATAAAATGAAGTTAAAGAAATCATAAAAAAATTTTCATCATTTTTATATGTTGTACCCTTACAAATCTGACTAGAAGATATGAGTTATAAATCTGAAGCTAACTGGTTGTTATACATTAAATATACTGAACGAATTGAGTCAATTAATGTAATATTTAAAAAAAAATGTAGCCTATTGAAATATGCTCCATATTTGATTATAATAAATCAACAAATGAAAGGTTTCATTTCTGTTCTCTTGTTCTCTTTGACTGCAGAACCATTTTCACATCCTATCAGCTGGAGGAGTTGGAGAAAGCGTTTAATGAAGCTCACTATCCAGATGTTTACGCCAGAGAAATGCTATCCATGAAAACTGAGCTGCCAGAGGACAGAATACAGGTGAACAGATTTATTTTACATCAAGAAATTTAGCTAAAAAAATATAAAAATCAAAGTCTGCAGCGTGTGAACTTAGTAATGATAAGGTCTAGATTAAAGAGACGCAGTCGGGTAGAGAGTTTCTTTGCTGCTGTCTTCCCCTCACACTGTAATTTGTTGATAGAGTAAAAGTAATCCCTTCTTCTTCTGGCAGAGACAGGCCGCGGCCCTGAAATGAAAGTATAACTACAAAGAAATTAATTAGCAGAGGTCAGCGTCTGAGCAGAGGGCTGCACCCGGCTGCTCAAAGTGTTTTAATTTCCCATGAAATGTGATGTGCCTGTCTGCCATTGACCAGGTCTGGAAATTAACTTATTTTCCAATCAGTTCCCTTGCCCCTTCCTCAACTCTCACTGGAAGCAGGAATGCACAAGCTGTCGAGAAAGCTCACTCTGAAAAAAAAAGGGTCAATTGCTCATCTGGGGCCCATCACTTTGAGATGAATATTATACCTGCCTATCTTTTCACAACCAACACACACACACATGCTCCCACACATCCAAGTATCTCTCTTTTTCACCCTCTCATCCATATTCACAAGGATATTACAAGGTGGAGGAAATCAATTTAACCTCTTGAGGACTCAGAAGCCCACCCGTTCTGAAGAACTGATGTATGAGATGCCTTTCGTTCAGTTTTTACTACTACTTCGGATGCAAGAAAAAATTTTTTTGAAGGCTGTTCCACAAAAACGATGCTTCCTGCTTGTATTATTGAGCAAAGCTTTGAAGGTTTAACATAGATCCAGTGAAATAGAGTCAGAGGTATATATAATCCTTTTAGGGCCTAGTGCAACCTGCAGGTATTCTGCCTTCTTCTTTCCTTCTTTTTGTTTGTTTTGCCACACTTAATTACCTAACACTGACATGTAGTTCAATTTTACAATAAATAGTTTTTCCATTTGCTTTTTTTGGTGTAAAGGGCTCTTATTTTTGAAAGCTCATTTTATGACTTAATTAAATCTTTTCCTAAGTTTGTGTATTTACCTTGGGAAAAATAGACCTTTGCCAGGCATAGGCTTTTAAAATGAATAAATGATGCATTGCATCATAATAGTAACTGCGTGTTGTGCACTTACATAAAGTGTCTAATTTAACAGTGTTGTCATGGCTGTGGCATCAATGAATTTTTGCAGATGAGAAAACACTCATTCTTCCCCTCCTCAATACAGACCTATTCCGGTCCCCATGAAAAACAGAATTTAAATACAGGCCAAAGCATAATTTGTCAGTGTTTTGACTACAAAATATTTCAAGTGTCCATATTGTTTCTTAAAAGGAACAGAACAAGTGAATTAGATTGATTGTGAGAGGCTAATCTCTCTGTCATTAAAGGACAAGCTGATGTTTACATGAAGCAAGCTAGTTTTAAATTAACTTCAGCTTTGTTCAATTTTAGGTTTTATTTCCATTTTACTTTTGTCATTTAATGAAACACATCATTTAAACTAAACCAAACACACTTATTTACACTGCAACTACCCTTTGGATAATTAGTTTCCACATAATCAAACCTTAAAGAGGAACTAAACTCTAAATCATAATTTTTTTTATTTCATGTAAACTTGTTTAATTCTGCAATATTTGTCCTAAAACCGTCTTAGTGCTGCCCTCTTTGGGTTGAACAGTGGTTACTGCAGTTGAACTATTGGTTGAAACGGTACAGCTTCACTCCTGGTTACGTCACAGCCCCCAGTTTGGATTTAAAACCAACTCACTCTGACACGCCCCTGTGAATCAGTAGCAAATCCTTCCTCCACTGCCGCGACAGCGCTGTCTTTAGTCATCGCTGAGCCAGCGGCTCGAACTGATAAAGCTCAGGCCCACTAGGCTCCGTAAAACCTCTCCTAGCCTCCAAAGATGAGGGGTAGTGCTGCCACTTTCCCTCGTCCTCCTGACCACAGCCCTGCTTAACCCCCTTCGCTCATCCCCACACTTGACACTTCCCACTTTGGTGACATTTTTCAAAATTTGTCTGGATGACAAATTTGTCAGATGACAAACAACATGCTTTCTAAGACTCTGGTTTACTGCAGTGCAACCTATGATCCAAAAACACAGAACTGGTGAACATGATGAACTTTCTCAGGAGTGGCCGGCCTGCCAACATAACCTCAAGAGGGCATCGAAGGAACCCACAAAAGAACCCAGAACAACATCTAAAGCCCTGCAGAACTCACTTAATCTCGGTGTCACTTAAGAAAGAGACTGGGCAAAATTAGCATCCATAGGAGAGCCCTATGGCAAAGGCCACTGCTGACCAAAAAGAGCACAAAAGCTCATCTCACAAGTCTAAAAAACATCTTAATGATCCCAAGACATTTAAGAAAATATTCTGTGGACTGACAAGGCAAAACTTCTTTAAAGGCCTGTGTCCCATTACATCTGGTGTAAATATAACAGCATTTAAAAATAAGACCATTAATTATGACATATATTAACTAATGGAATCATGAATTATTTTCTCTAGCAGAAAACCATAAAGGAACGTGCTCTTCCATCAGTTTGTGACCTCAAGTTCAAACATACTTGCGTTATGCAGCAGGACAATAATCCAAAGCTCACAAGCAAGGCCACCTCTCAGTGGCTCAAAAAAAGAAGGTTTTGGAGTGACCTAGTCAAGGTTCAGACTTAAATCCAATTAAACTGCTCTAGTATGACTTTAAACAGGCCATTCATGACAGAATGCTTTACAAAGAGCCAAGTTCGTTTTTTTCCCTCAATAAATTAAAACAACTTGAAAACCACTTTTTTACTCAGACTTGTTTGAGATTAAAATTTGTTACATGGTCTAAAACATTTAAGAGTGACAAATGAGCAAAAGCAGTGTGCAAATACATTTTTATCAAATTGTAGGTTTTTAAACAAAGAAATATTTTATTCACAATAGATCCATGTGGCACACTTTCAGACTAATCCACTTTTACATGATGTTTAATGTTTAATATTTTACTCTCTGCAGGTTTGGTTTCAGAACCGCAGAGCTAAGTGGAGAAAGAGGGAGAAGTGTTGGGGTCGCAGCAGTGTGATGGCAGAGTACGGCCTGTATGGCGCAATGGTCCGTCACTCCATCCCTCTGCCTGAGTCCATCCTCAAGTCAGCAAAGGACGGCATCTCGGACTCTTATGCTCCATGGTTACTGGGTATGTTGCGTTAATTGAATTTTCTTCTGTTTAACTGGTACATGACTCACACACTCAAACACAGGAAAGAAAAACCTTTTTAAAGTGTTGTATTGGCATATTTTGACATTTTTGTTAAATTTATCTCTTCAACTGCTAACAGTATCTTAACAGTATCTTAATGCCTTGCCCTAATAGCAGCAAAGACTGTCAAAGTCAGATGCATATACAGATAGAGGCATTTTTTGTGCAATAACACATAATATATGACATCTGCCAACCCATTTCTATCTTTAGTGTAAATTACCATTACATAATGTTGATGCATGATCAAAAAAGTCCAAATCTTTGGTTGTTTGTAATCAGGGGCTGAAATGAAGCCGTATTCTGACATGCACTGAGGGCCCACCCTGCAGTCGATATAGTGATCATCCCTCTTCATCAAGACAGATTAGTCCTCATGTCACCTCACGTCAATTAATTAGATTAAATCAATTAGGAAACACTAATTGAATGAGACCTTCTGTCCTAATTTCTTTTCTCTTTGTATTTATTTATTCTTACATCCCTTTTTTGATCTCAATACCCTTTCCCAGATTATATTTAAAAACAGTTTCTATTTCTTTGGCCTTCAGGTATGCACAAGAAGTCAGTTGATCCTTCACAACCTTCCCCGGGAAAAACCATGAGTAACAAGCCGCCAATGCCGCCGCCTGCGCAGGAGAAAACAGGAGACAAATTGGTGGAGGAACATGAGAAACTGAGTAAAGACACTAGTTTGTCCATTTCTAAAGAGGAACTGAGGGAGAGTAGCATTGCAGCTCTGCGAGCAAAGGCACTGCAACACAGTGCAATGATGGGGACTGTTTCAGACAGAGCAAACAGCCACACGACGCAAAGAGAGGAGGCTGACAATGAGAAGAAGGCACAACAGGAGAAGAGCAACTGAAAAAAAAGGCTGCAGGACACAGATTCCTGGTGAAATACCAGCAGAAAGAAACCTGCAACGGTTTGACTGGTTGAAATAAATCCTGGAACTCGTAATAATTCCTAGCCTCTGAATTCCTGCGCTGCTAAAGCTACCACTGTAATAGTTGGTATGAAATCCTAGGAACATTACAAGCCTAAAGCATTATTTTCAGACGGTCGAAGTGTGATGTTCAAGTGTCCAATGGTTCCATGACATGTACTTATTTGCCCCTTTATAATTGTGACTGTAGTTTAAATAAATGTTACTTATATTGAAAATCCTCCATTTATTGTGCTGATTGAGATTCCCATGCTCAATGAAGACCGTGATGAAAATAAATCTAGTGCAAATTTTCTTTCACTTTAAAATATAGATGCTGCAATTTTAGAAAATTAAATCTATTGTTTTTTAACAACCTCAAAAATGTTAAAAGAGCAAATGTTCCCAACCAGCAGAATTCCCATTATTGCACAGCTTTCATGGAGGTGAAGAGAGAATGTATAACCCTTTCTTCCTTTATGAAAATAATTTCTGGCTAACAGATTCTAATTAAAGGACTGGTTAGCCCAGTAGGTGTCAATAATGTCAACATTAATAACTCATCCAAATGCAAGGAATTAACAATCTGAGCCTGGCTAAAAAAGAATATCCAAAAGCAAATTAAGTTTGTGTATTCTCTGATAAATATTTCTTTGAAAAATCCTGCTTTTGTGGTTTCCTTTGTTAAGGCAATTACGTGCATATGCATTGTAGGTTGCTGCATCTTTGTTTACTACAAAGCTCTATTTGCCAACTCTGCATGGATACACAAAAACAAGGGGTTTTAAAGGGCATCCTTTAAGATTTTTAATTTTTTTTAGATTTTCTGTTTTCCTCAGGCTTTCAGCTCACAATAGTTACAGTAATTTTATTAGAAAGTTGTGAAATTGGTAAAAATAGTGAAAGAACAAAAAGAAGGACAGGTCTGGTGAGAATGCAGATGAAAGTTGCTAAAGAGAGATGACTTTGTGTGCGGAAAACGGAAGTCAGATATAAATTCAGTTCAAACATTCTCTCATTAATTTGGCTCAGACACTGAGAAAAAAGTAAATTTAATGCTACAGCTAATAATAGTGGATAAAACAACACAGGAGGAACATTTTTAAAGAGCAATTACTGAGTGAATTTCAGCCACGTTTCCACTAGTCTCTACTCTGTGTGGTTGGGTGCAGCTCTATTTGCTTTTTAGGCTTTTCCAGTATTAACGGTCATGTGGAACCGTGCCGAGTAATGGAGAAAACACAACATCAGAAGACTGTCGCTCACTGATTAGGTAGAGGGCGACATCACTAGCCACAGCATACATATTATAATTAGTAAGTAACATCCGTTAAATCGTTGTATGTTGGGCTTATTGTGATTATGACCACTATCGCAAGCTAGCAGGTAGTGTTAGCTTACCCTCACACAAACTTTAGCTTACTGCTGCATGGCTTCCCTCTTTCTCCTGTAGTTCCCAAGAGTGCTTCATCCTGCCGCCTGCAGCCTTCTCTGGCTCTTCCTTCATTGCTGTTGTGTTTGTGTCACTACAATTCACATCACATTGCTTTTTCAGACTGTGGGGCTGCCTTGCTATTGACGATCCTGCCTAGATTTAGATGGTACTCAATTGTAGTGAAAAATGAACTACACCATGTAGAGTAGAACTGATGTACTAATGGAAGAGGGGCATAAGACTGTTCCTAACACCCATTACTGTAGTTATCCCCACCCTAATCTTCAGGGTCCAAAGTCCTGCAGGTTTTATATATGTTTCTGCTCCAGCCCACATCATTCAAATAATTGCATTACCTCCTCAGCATACCATCTACATAAGTTCAGCAGAAACCTGTTCATGAACCATTAATTTAACTCAGGTATGTGGCAAGAGGTAGACATCTGAAGCATGGAGGTCCAGGGTTGGGGACCACTGCTTTGTTGTATTGCCAACAAGTGACCACACATTCATTCAACATATTCTGGTAAGAAAGGTCTATTTATACATTTCTGTTTATAGCAATCCATACGCATATTATTGTTACAAATATGGTGGTATACATTTTGTTTTATGAATACCTAAGTATATCTTACAATGATGTCTTTTCTTCAAAAATCCCGGAGAGATCAATGAAACTGTCAAGAATTTTTTTTTTTTTTTTTGCCCTTAAAATCTGATCACCCACCCTCCATTTTCTACACCTGCTTATCCCTTGGGTCATGGAGGGTTAGGGGTCTGAAGCTAGTGCCTTTCTCCATGGGTCAATGGACAAAATCAGGGTATACCCTGGACAGGTAGCCAGCCTATCATAGGGCAACCACACACCCACACCCTCACTGATCAAATGTATATCTCAATATTTTACCCCAAAAACATTGTTTCCATGTTGACGAGGTGTGCATTTCTCAAAATATATGTGTTAATGAGAACAGGTCCTAAGTTCAGAGTGATTTTACTTATGCTTTAGCATTCAACCGCTGTCAATCTATGAGACTCTTTATGAATGATTGCCTGATGTCTTTTCTAACAACACATTTCTGTTGTACAAGTGAGCACAACAGAAATGCACTATTAATGAGGTTAATCTAATGGTGACATTAAATGCTGGCAGTATTAAACCAAATTGAAATGTTTAATAACAATCATCCAACCTCAAAGACAGACCCTGAAGGCACCATTCTGGAAAGTAACCTAACCAATCAAAACAAAGGAAATCTTTTAAATTCTGAGGTGTGATAAAATGCAGTGCAGTCCTGCACAAAGCCCTTAAAACAGTCTCCATATTCTTTACAGCATAAGGAGTATGATTGAGCAGTCAGGGCTGCACATAAGTAACTTTATTTATTTTATTTATTTGTTTGCTAGGATTTTTTAAATTTTTTTGGACTTCTTGCAGCAGCGCCCCATTCAGCAGCTGGCATCCTACGCGGCCGCCTGGGCAACTGCCCATATGCCCCATATGAAAAACCCCCAATGGCTGAGACCAGAAAGTAGTTTGAAGAGGCAGCCAGCAACAATCCCCACACCCATCTTCTGCAACTGTCTCAGACATAGAGATAATGAAACAGCTGCCCTGTGTGTTTAGCCTCGAAACAGAGCTGTTTCTTTGATATGGACACCCTGGTCTGCATGCAATGAACTTTTTTTGCTCAGTAGACCTCACTGAAAGACAGTTTTACAGATTCTGACCTCATCTATGGGGAGAAACTTGTGCCATCAGAAACTGAATTTGAATTGCTCAGACTGGATCTATATTAGCATTATTTGAAATTATATGCCAGGTTTGAAAATGAATTTCACTAAATTGAAACTGAATGTAATGGTTTGAAAGTGAATTCATTTGCTTTGAAAATGTATTTTGCTGTATTGAAAATTCAGTTTGACCAATTTTACTTCAGTTCAGTTCTATAATTCAGTTTCAGTTCCAAAACGGCACACTACAGAAGTGTGAGATTAAAGTGCAATAAAGGATGCAAAGTACAAGATAAGATAAAACAAATTAAATAATAAATGGCTAGGGTTTTGAGTTTTTAATCATATTTTTTAATAAGAGAAATAAGTTTGCGGGCATTTATTATACATTCTACTAAGATATATAACTTAGGATGGGTTTTAAGGTATTTAGCTTTGTGGATGAAGAATTTCCCCTGCTAAAACATAACCCAAAACGTAACCTAAACTGAATGACAAAACCTGGGAAGAACAAATCTGGAGGAAATAGTCAACAAACACAAACACTAAGTGACTGACTGCAACTAATGATCTGACAGAAGGGAAATAAACATGAGAGACTAAACAAAGAGAACTATACTAAAATAACAAACCTGGGGAAAAGAAGTAACTAACAAAACTAAGTAGCACAGACCTGCTGGGGAAAGCAAATACAAGAACCTAGGGAGAGAAAAACATAAATGAACATAACTACTAAACAGAAAGCACAAGAGAAGGACCTAACTAACAAGATAAACAAACACAAAACCCCAGAATGGCAAATCCTGACACAAATATTTGAACGAGGTTTTGATTGGGATATTATAATCCTCAGCAAGATGAGTAGGATGAACAATTTCAATTTAAGACCAGAAGCTTTTGCAAAAATTGTAATAATTTGAAAAACTTTGGGGGTTTCCCCTTATAATTTCCATGAAAATAGTGGTATCATCGGCCAATTGTCTTATAATTATTTGTTTACCAAATATGTTAAGAGGGGAAATTTTTGATAAAAAAAAGACATCTCAGCAGGCATTATAAAAAGATAAGGAGAGATAGGGCAACCTTGTTTAATTCCTCGTGTTATACACAATCGAGGGGAAGTTGTTTTTAATCTGTTCGCAAAACCAAAGTAAAAATGTTATAATCAGTATTTAATAACGTCTCAGTTCCAAAATTCTTTTTTGCGTCACACATCCGGGTCCTTGAGGAAAGCCACATCAAACACAGAATAACCGATTCACGGATGTCTTTCACTAAATTCAGGGGCTGCGGCTGCATCCTTCGAAGGTCGCATTTGTAGGCCGATTACGTAATCACGAGGTGACGAAGGCTATCCTGTTTCGAAGGCTCCTCCAAATGCGGCTGACAAATGTGTCCTTCTTTTCGCCTTATTTGAAGGATGGATCCGGTGTATCCTTCGTGGCCCACCCTGTCCCATGATTCATTGCGGGTCGAAGTAGATTGTTCAAATGGTAGTTGGAAAGGCCGGAGGAGAGAGAAAAGCTGTGAATAAGTTGGATATATTGCGCTTCCTGTGAAACAAAATGAACTTTTTCAATATTTTTAAGCGAGAATGTAGCTCTGTAAACCTGAAATATCTGCTCCGTTTATCAATATATTGCTTAATTACAAAAGTGCTCTGAAGTGTTCGGACATGTCCGCTCCCCTTGCGCTAACAGCCAGCTCGCCTCGCCAGCTGTCAGCTGACTGGGAGGTTGAGGCGCGCTAAACCCTGAGAGAACTCCCGGCACATTGCTTTTAAACTCTGCTGAGTTTCCCCAATGGGTGTAAGTTAAACACAGATTTATTTCAGTCAGATGACAGCTAATGTTAACGTATTGTTATTTATTATTATGCTCCACAAATAAAATTGATTTAAAATTTGTTAGGAAAGTTAACATGTTTGTGTTTAAGTTAAAAGTTTTACAAATAAATGTAACAAATAGTATTTGTCATCAATATTTTATTTATAGTGTTATATTTTATATCCACGAACAACAATTGTTTTAAAATCTTTAAATAGCTTATTAATGAACTAGAATAAAAATAAAAGTTAATAAAAGAAGAACATTTTAAACGAAATAGGATTATAAACCTACCAGGGACATTTAAAGGGGTAAATAAAAACCATGTGCACTTATTTACAGTGGAGAAAGTGGGATTAACCTTTGGACTCCATTTGTATGGCTTCACAGCTCCTTGTTTCACCCTATAACGGTTGCTAAGGAGACATAAGGTACCTGGGAAACGCAGACCTGCATAACACCTGTGGCACACTATGCTAATCTGGCATGTTTAGCTAATAGCTACAGGTGGCATAACTGTTAACGTTTTTTTTACAGGTCAGCCAAACTCATGTACACTCCACTCCTCCAGCTCAAAATGCAATTTTAGGAAGTTTAACCTGATATGAAACGTAAATTGATGAATCTGTGTTTGATTACACTGTGGCTTTCCTCCATGGAGGTAAATTTGTCTCAATATTATTCAATCAAACAAAAAACTAATCTCAATCAAAAAAAAACTAATCTCAATCAAAAAAATAATAATAATCTCTATCAAAAAAATAAATTGTGGTCAAAACTTTTGGAATATTCAATCAAAAAAACTAATCTCAATAAAAAATATTAAGTTGTGATCAAAACTTCCAGAGTTGTAACAATTATTATTTTTTTTTTTTTATGGAATATTTTATTTTGGGGAGAAAAAAAATTGTTTGAAAAACTTGTTTTGATTAAAATGACTCATGAAGAGAAAAAAGTTATTTGGAAAACATAAACGAGGGAAACTGTACAGTAAAATATTAAATATTTATTCTTTTACATAAAACATGAATGTGAAAGTTGTAAAAATGTAATTAATATAAATGTTCTGTAGGTTCCTTTTTTTGTTTTCCTCTTATTTTCTCAACCGTTGCCAGGATCGGGTCCTTTCTGCTCCATTACCGTAATGCACCTTGTATGCGCGAAGCTAATCTTTAAGAGAGAGCTGGTGTCGACTGGCGTGACCGCGTATTTCTGACTGTCGCCTCACTTAACCGCAGTTTTCTTCTGTACAACAAGCCCTGCGGTTCGAGCGGCCGCTTTAGTCAGCGCTAACCAATAGGGAAACGTCTTATATCTTTCGTCTTTAGGCCCCGCCCAGGATGTTTATGTTTCCAGCACTCAAAATTCTTTGAGTTAAACCAAAAACAGAGAGCGTCAAAACCGAAAGAGCGAGACTCGTAACCAAAGATTTTTGACATGCGCAAATAAAAGTTTAGGTTTTGCAAATAACGTTTTTCTCTTCATGAGATAAAAATTAGTCATTTTAATCAAAAAAAGTTTTATCAAACAATTTTTTTTCTCCCCAAAATAAAATATTCCATTAAAAAAAAATTGTTACAAAGTTTTGATCACAACTTAATATTTTTTGATTGAGATTAGTTTTTTTTTTAATATTCCAAAAGTTTTGACCACAATTTATTTTTTTGATTGAGATTGTTTTTTTTTTTTATTGGGATTAGTTTTTTGTTTGATTGAATAATACTGAGACAAATTAACCTCCATATTACTCAAGGACCCAGATGTGTGAAAAAACTGAATTTTGGAATTTTTGGAAGTAGTCAAACCGGATTTTTAATACAAAGCAATATGTTTTCAAAGCAAATGAATTCTGTTTTAAACCAATAAATTTAGTTTCAGTTTAGTGAAATACATTTTCAAACTAATGCATTTAATTTCAAATTCAGTTTCTGATGGCATGGCAGACGTTTCTGCCCATACACCTCCTGTGCTTACACACAAACATCTTTACATGCAGATTATTACATACATATTATTAGGATCATCCTGAGTGTTCTGTTATTTTACTTTCACTTTTGATTTAATATGGATTAAACATGTGAAGGGGGCATCACATTCACTGCATTTTGCACACAGTCGTGTTTTTCATTGACGTTCAAAGAAAGGGTCGGCAAATTGTTTTTTTTCCCTTTATTTCTTTCAGTGACCGCCCTTTAACGCATCACTCTTCAAGCCCTTCCTCTCAGGACTTACCAAGATTTCCAGCGCAATAAACGGCGAGCGCAGGATTTCCAAAATTTCTTCACCCAAAACTTTTCTTTTGTGTGGAAATGGTTTGCACGCTTTATTTGCACAGCTCGGACTAGTTTCAGCAACACTATGTGGCTTCCTTCAAGATACACTGCGAAGTACGTGGCTGCTTCCTTCAGTCGTGGCGTCTCGGCATCTTTTCTTCATGTTTTGCGCCGCAGCAGAAGCAGCTGGAACTCGGCGGCCTTCATGCCGGAGTCTGCAGGCTTCGAGGGCGTCTCTGGCCCCGACGCCCTGCACGACTTCTCGGTCTCCCACAGCGAGAGCTTCTGGGCCGCCGTGGGCCGCCAGAGGCTGAGCTGGATCCGACCCTTTGACACTGTGCAGGACTGCGATCTGAGCCAAGGGAGGATTAAGTGGTTCGAGGGAGGAAAGCTGAACGTCTCCGGTGAGATAATCCTCACTTTAAAGTTAAATACGAGAAATAATAAAAGTGTATTTCAACTGTAGATTCCATTTTTAGGAAAGGACAGTGAATGCATCATTATAAAAACTGATAACAATACCCACCCGGAACCACCTCGTGGTTTATGCAGTATTGTTTATGTTGTGCTTGTTTTTATGTGGACATATAGTGAACTGCCTGGACCGTCATGTGCACACGTGTCCAGAGAGGGTTGCCCTGATCTGGGAAAGGGATGAGCAGGGGTCAGAGGTCAGGTACACATACAGGTGAGTATGTTGGAGTCAGTATAATACTGAACCTTTTCCTACTGTTATTACAGTGTGATTCATCTTTATAATTGCAGGGAGCTACTGGAGATGACTTGCCGCTTGGGGAACCTGCTAAGGCGGCATGGTGTAAAGAAGGGGGACTGTGTCACCATCTACATGCCCACCTGTCCTCTGGCTGTGGCGTCCATGCTGGCTTGTGCCCGGATTGGTGCTGCCCACAACGTTGTGTTTGCAGGTTTCAGTGCAGAGGCCCTGGCAGAGCGAATAAGAGATGGTGAGACATGCTGATTTACACAACAAACTGGTAGCTGAGTTCAGTGTTTTTAGTCATCAAATGAGTTTTGTATGAGCTTTCAACACAGTTATGCTTTATCAGCTGGATTTTACAGAGCCTGTAGTACAGTCCTGAGGTCTAAAGTTTAAGATATAAGACACTACAGAGTAAGGAGAGCAACAGATTGTCACCAAAGTGTTGACAGAACAGTTACTTTTTTAATAAGCGATCATATTGGTGTCAAAAACTTTACAGATGACCAAAAATTGAATTTGTTCCTTTACTTTCACTTTAAATTGAGTAGTCTTTCTTTTTTTTTACTTGGAATCATCTTGCTGGTTGCTGGTCAAATTCTCAGAATATTAAATAAAGGAGCATTCCCTGACTCCTCTTATTATCTCTTTTAACAGAGGAACATAGGACCGTATGAAAGAAAGGAAAATGCAATTAGAAATGTATAAATACACCTATAAATAAAACATATATAAAAATATGAGTGTTAGGAACCTATGAGAAGACATTTGTCACGTAGGACTTTTCTTGTTTTATTAATTACCAAACTTAATCATTGTTAAAAAGTAATATTTCATATTTTGGAAAAAAACAATATAAGAGACCCTCATTTAAACATGACAAAATATCTAAATATATACAACACTATTTTGATATATTGTTTTGTTTAGAATGCTTTTGGAACATTTTAAACCTTTTATATCCGAGCTATTTTACTTAACTCATGTCACAACAAATGTGATATCTTTTGTTTTTAAATCATTTTTGAAATATATCAAAACTAGAAGAAAAACATACATAGTTATCAACTTTTTTTACAACTAAAAAATCTGAAAAGATCTGCATGTGTTTGTATTCAGCCCCACTAAGTCAATGCTTTGCAGGACCACCTTTCACTGCAGTTATTGATGCAAGTTTTTGCATCTGTTTACCAGCTTTGCACATCTAGGGACTGTATGTTTTGCCCATTCTCCTTTGAAAAAATACTTTATGCTCAGTTAGATTGGAATGAGAGCATCAATTTTGAAGTCTTGCCTCAGACTCTCAATTGGATTTGGTGCGGACTTTGGCTAGGCCATTCAATCACACAGATATGCTTTGATCTAAACCATTCAATTGTATCTCTGGCTGTATCTTTAGGGTTGTTGTGTTGCGGGAAGGTGAACCTCAACCCTAGTTCAAACAGATATCTTCTAGAATCGCCCTGTATTTAGCTCAATCCATCTTCCCATCAACTCTGATTTCTTCTCTGCTCCTGTTGAAGAAAAGCATCCCCACAGCATGATGCTCCCACCACCATGTTTCCGTGTGGGAAAGGTATGCTCAAGGTTATATCCATATTCTGCCACACATGGTAGTATTCATGTATCCCAAAATAATTTTGAGAACCATGTATAATTCTCCTTCCACTTCACAAGTATGTTTCTGTTTCTGTTGGTTTATAACATTAAATGCCAGCAAAATACTTAGAGGTTTGTGTCTGCATTCAGGTTAGAAAGGAATCCAGGAATACATAACTGTGCTACTGTGGACAGAGTGAGCTGTAAAAGCTATTTCCAGACAAACACAAAACTATCTTCTTTGTGTAAAATAATTTTCACTAAAATTTACTAAAACTTAAATCTGTCATTTGCTGTTTTTTTTTTAACGCCTTGTGTAAAAAGACACAAGCTGAGAGTAAATAATTTTTACAGAAAATTTGAAGAACTGCAGAGTTTGATATAAAAACCAAGCAAAAAGATAGAAATCAGCCGAGTAATTTGCAGAGTGTGAGAATAGGATCTTGCAGTAGGGCGTCAGAGATGGGCCCCACTTAAAGGCTCCTCTGATTATTCACTATGAGCCACTCAAGCTGGCCAGGTACTGTGATGATGTGTGCTCGCGTAAGTGAATCAGACACCGCGGAACCAGCAGAGAGAGGGAAGCGCAGCTATGATAATGGTGTGGCCCCCACTTCACACCTACTTGCCAACTTGTCTAAAAGACATCACAATAGGGGGTCTTCTCCAACCCCCTCAATTTGCCTCGGTCGTTCCGCACACCCGCCAAGCTGGGGAGAAGACATTTTTAGTCCAGGTTTTAAACGTTTGTGTGAAAAGTTAAGTTTGGTTTGCAGAGGCCAGGCTCATCACTTAGTGCCATTTTTTCATATAATCATAATTCAGTTGAAGAAAATATATATTTCTCAATCCAAAACTTCGAATAATGTTGTAATTTGTAAAAACATGTAGTACGTCGTTCTCTTTTTCTTTACATATTGTTATGTCATTATTGTATTGGGACTTTATATGATCCACCAACACCAAGTAGCTCATAATTGCAAAGTGGAACATAAACATGGTTTTCAAATGTTTTTGGTTACAAATAATGGACTGGGATTCGGATAAAGTCTGTGAAACATTGTATCACTATATGTTGTGGCCCTTTATTGCCATAAGAATAAAATTGATGATAAAAAGTATTTCAAAATTTGAAGAAGTATTTTTAGCAATACATGTGTCACTGTACACATTTAGAGCCTCACAAGCACAAATACTGCTCTGAAACTGAAATAAAAATGTACCTATTATCAAATAGGCTACTTCATTACACCAGTTACATAAAGTAGTGCAATAAAAGCGCCGAACAGTACATGGAAATACATTTAATCTTATTTTTTTAAGTATTTAGCTTTATTGACGGTCTCATGGAACCAGCAATGGAGGAAAAATAGTTCAGACTAAAACTAAAAATCAGTTTTTGATCATTTCTGATGGTTTGCAAACATCATCAATTTATGTTCATCATTATCACAATATGTGTACTGATAAACAGCAATAATTGACCATCTCTGGTCCATGTTTGTTTTACAGATATATATTTTCTTGTATACTTCTGTGTATTTTCTTTGTGACAGAGGAAAATCAACCCAGCACAGAGACCTGATTCTGACTGAAACACTAATAAATCCTTTTGTCCCTCCTCCCCCGTGTTGTCCGTAGCTCAGTCCAGCACCCTCATCACAGTGAACCAGGGCGTCCGGGGCGGGAAGATCCTGGAGCTGAAAAAGACGGTGGACGCAGCCGTGCAGAGCTGTCCGACCGTCCAGCAGGTGTTTGTGGCCATGAGAACTGAAAATCAAGTGGAGATGACACACAGGGACTTCACCTTGGAGGAGGTTAGAGCACGAGAGGCTGAAGCTGGTCCTGTCTGTTTTCAGGATGTAATTTTCAAGTAGGGTTTCATGTTTGGAAACAAAAGGGTTTTTTAGCTGGTTTAAGGCTTTCAGTGAATTCTCTGAAAAAATGAAATTTGAACAGCTGAACAAACTTCTGTCTGCTCATGAAAACAAATTGATGTGATAAAACCAGGCACGGCTCCTGACTGTTTGTTATACAGGTGATAAGTTCATGTTCCTCTGACCGCCTTACCTCACGCTTCTGTTCAGGAGATGCTGAAGGAGGAAGTTGTTTGTGAGCCAGCTCCCATGGACAGCGAGGACGTCCTGTTCCTGCTGTACACATCGGGCAGCACGGGGAAGCCCAAAGGCCTGGTCCACACGCAGGCTGGATACCTGCTGTACGCCGCTCTCACTCACAGGGTGAGCAGCAACCCCACAAACACTGCTGAGCGTTCTCTAAAACCTAACTCTTAACATGCCTCTTCCACTGTCCATCCTCTGTTTCCTGTCCAGTACGTCTTCAGCTACCATGACGGGGATGTGTTCGGCTGTATGGCAGATATAGGCTGGATAACAGGACACAGTTACACGGTGTACGGGCCCCTGGCCAACGGAGGAACCACTGTCCTGTTCGAGAGCACTCCAGTGTACCCTGACCCAGGTTTTAAATGTTAAAATGTTTTTAATTCCTTCACCATTTGGTACAGAGTTTCCTACACAGCCTTGAAAAGTATAGAATACACTTTGATCACTTTCCAAATCTGGCTAGCTATGGAAAAAAGAAAACTAAGTATGGAAAAGTGTATTTTTTTTAACTGTACCGGTGTTATTAAACTGGGTCTAAAATGCCAAACTGTGCTTTAAAAGGGACATACAGTATCATGCTTTTAAATACTTCCTTTTCACACTGAAATCATTCATTTGTGGTCTATATAAAGTGCAACTGCAGTGCTTTGGTCTGAACTCCTTGGTATTGTAGCTCCACAGAAAACAGTACTGAGGCACTTCACACCCCGCCCCCCTCCAGGTCAAAGAGCATTCCACTTTAACCTGTTCGGCCATGTTTGTAGTTTGATAACAGAGATACAATTACCTAGCATCACAGAAACAAGACAAAAACGACAAAAACAATGCAAAACTGTTAATGTAATAATACTTTTCAAAACACGCAGTACGGTTCTGTCCTCAAGGAGGTAAAAGCAGCACACAGCACTAACATAAGCAGAAAGAACGATGCTACTGCAATCAAAACCGTGGCCAGGACGTCATATCGACACACAATAAATTAATTTCTAAAATAAAGTTTGTAGCATTTTTGCGTTATTTGCAGGTTACCGCTTCGCTGTGTTCGTCGTTTCCATGGACAGAAGGAACTGACCCCTTAGTCAGATGAAGTCTTTCAGCAAATCCTTCTTCATACTGGTGGAGGTTGCTGAAGAACTCGTCCTTGAAGTGGGGTAAATAGGAATTTTTCCCACTGATGTGGGTAGATTTCCATGGAAAATAAAATTTAATCAGGCACGTCGAAGAGGCTCTGATGCTGGGGGACGGTGTAATGAATTGTGTAGGTTATAGTTAGACTTAGCTACGTGCAGCATCGCCATACTTGAGTTTGGACTATGAAATCGCAGCGAGAAATAATAGTGGCAGATCCACGAATTGGTCAGCTGGACGTCCATGACCTTGTTTAGCTGTTCCACAGTGAATAATGTGACGTAACAAAACGTAATAATGGATAGAGAATACTGAACAGACTGAAAAATATGACCCAAATAGAATATAAAGATATCTCTGCTGAACCTGCACAGACTAAATTCAACTTTTCAGCATTTTGCATGATATGTCCCCTTCAAATCATCTGTGTTTAAAATACTCGATGTTTCTATGTAAAAAGTCCAGGAGCTCTAGAGTTTTTTAATAAAAAGATCTAAGTTAGATCAGATGCAGCAAAAGCAGTGAAATTGCATATATATAACCAGAAGCCATTCTAAATATTGCATTAATTCACTATTATGCAACCTGAAGATGAAAAGACTGCAAATAAAGAAGGTTCAAGACTAATACTTGATATTCAAATGCCCAGAATTTTATAAAATTGCTTTGTAATTTAAAAAAATTAGAAATCCTGTGCTTTATCTTTGATTTCAGCTTGATTTAACATTATAACTATCAGTATTTTGGTTTCTGCCTTATTGACTTATAGACCTCACAACCATTTAAATAACTGGATCTCTGACCTGAAACTGGGTTTAAAATACTACACAAATCACCAAAACTATAACATTTGTTTATACAAATAGAAATACCAAATTTCATAAACTGTGATTCAAAGAATCTGCATTTAGTTTAATCGGCAAAGAGATTTTGAAATGAAGCGGATCTGACTCAGTCCTGAGTGAAATGTCACTATATCTCACTATGAATATCAGAAGGCCATTGTGAAACCTCTACCAATCAGGTACTTTTAATATTAATATTTTGTACTCACATGTCTGTTATGTTATAAAAACTCAAAAAAGTCTAGAAATACTGGAAAAGTATCTCATTGTAAAGTAAAAAACATGTGGAGGAACTCTGTTGGTAGAATTCTCTGCATCCTATAATATTAAAAGGCTGTCTGGTTCACAGGGAGATACTGGGACATGGTGGAGAGGCTGAAGATCAACCAGTTCTACGGAGCTCCCACTGCAATCCGCCTCCTGATCAAATATGGAGACCAGTGGGTGAAGAAGTACGACCGCTCCTCCCTCTCCACTCTCGGCTCTGGTATGTGAAACATGTTGCTCCGAAACAAGAAGAGACTTTCTTTTTGTCGTCTGGCTTTATTTTGTGTTAGGTCAGATCACAGTGGTGCCGAGTTAATATGTCTCTGCAAGACTTCAGCGAGTTTTACCTTTAATAAATCTACATAGTCTTAAGGTTCAGAAAACATTTTCTGTTTACATTTAGGTTCTCTGTTTTTATTATAAAAGGTAGTATATATTGGAAACTTTATTAGGTCACACAAACAAGATGACAGTTAAATACAGAGTGGAAAGTCACTCAGCAAATATCCTCTGATGTGTTTCCACCCTGAGCAGTCTGGCTGCAAACTGCCCTGAAAGACAAACACAGACGTGTTGATGGTTGGTTGTCAAGCAGCAGAGAAAATAAATTAAGCTTCAAAGTGAAAAACCTTCAACTTTGCCCCAGATTTCTGGGGCTACGTGTAAAATATTGAACATTATTTTGTAGTCTGAGCTCAAGTGGGCAAGAACGCATGACAGAAAACATGAAACTACTGCAAGGTGACTTTGAATGTGCAGCACAGTGAAAGTGAAGCTTTTAGCTTTTTTCTTTGTTTTTACTGCAGACTACCAGTTTTTTTAGCATCACCCTCACAATTATATTTATATTGATAGTAACTTGAAACATTCACAGCCTGTTGATTGTGTATAAAAGCCTTTTCAAATTCTTGCTTTGGGCATTTGCTCTCCTAAATAACACTGTAGCTGTTAATCAGTTGCCAGTAATGACTAGCAGACTGAGTCCGATTATTAAAAACCTTTGAACCAATTATTATTTGCCTCAAGCCGACACAAAGCTTCTTTATTGTGTCCTTCTAAGCAAACCATGTATTGACGTGTTTCAGATGGTTTATCTATCCTGAAAAATAAATCTAACAAACTTTATGACATTAAGATGGCTCCACGCTGGGGCTGCACGATATCACTGTCAGGAAAACATGCGAGACGCGATGATGTAGGTTGACGATATGACATGCGGTAAATAAACAAACACTTCAGTATAATGTTAATGTCTCTGTACTTTGGATTCATTTCAAACAGACATCAGACAGTTTGCAGTGGAAACAGATGGTGGAAAAAAATTAAATTGTTTTACTAAAATACTCGCGTCTGTCTACAGCCACTGTTTTGACAATTAAACAACTCTGCAATCTTCATGCCCTTCTAAAACATTTAAACGTAAAAAAAAAAGCATCACTAAATATATTACTGATATGTAGGGCATGCTTGCATGGTTCTTAAAATTTTATTAAAGTCTCAGAAGTTCTTTGCAATAAAAATATTGCAGAGATGATAAATTTGCGATGCTTTGTGCAGCCCTACTCGTACCCCATTTCCTACCTGCAAGCAAAGCATTTCATACCCATGCACTTGAACCGTGACATACAAGTTTATTTCTTGTTGTTGTTTTCATGAGCTATGGAGATAAATAGTTAGAAAAATGCTCAAACCTCTCTTGTAATTCAATTAAATTGTACATTATTACCTGAAAACGTTGCTTTACACCCTTTTTCAATTTATTCTGGTTCTGATCCCAGCTTGGGCCACTTAGTTCATAATGAAATATGAAAGATTATTTTATAATATCTTCAGGTTACCTCCCTCTGGTAGATATTATTCATAGGAGTCACATAACTGTGTTTCCTTACAGCAGACGATGAGTAGAATATTGTAAATTATTTAAAACTTTTAGTTGCCAAAGCAGGTGTGAAATGTCCTTGTACCTAGTGGGTACAAAATTATGTATGGTTAGTATGAAACCAGACATTTCGTACCCCAAAGTTACGAACTGACAAAAAGGAAGAATGACCAGAACCCTATTAAAACAAATACCCAGTAACCTGGAATGACATAATGTGATTGAAGCTGTTTGGGCCTGTCTGCAGTGGGAGAGCCGATCAACACCGAAGCATGGGAGTGGTACAACAGGGTGGTCGGGGAAGGACGCTGTCCTGTGGTGGACACCTGGTGGCAAACTGGTAAGATAGAGAATCTGTATTTACAATTTCTATAATCATCTTTCAAGTCTTTAACATCATCTTAAGACTGATTTAAGCCTAAATTGTACAGAACCCTATAGTCTGAAACACAAGATTTAGTTGAAAGTAGCCTAAATTTGAAAAAAAGCTCACATCACACCCTTTTGTTTGACCCAAATTAAAAAAACATCACAGTTAAATGTTTGAGGCTATTATTTCTTTTTCGAAATAACCACAATATTAGCAGCCCTGATAGCGGATCGGTCCACTCAGAGACACAGGGGTTCATTCATAAACATTTATTATTAGGTAAACCTGTATGGGGTAAGAACGCTGTCAAAAACAATGTGTATGTAAAGACGGAAATGTGTGCATATTAGTCAATAGTTGTGCAAAATTTAAAATCCAAAAGGTATTGTATATTTCTTGAAGAATACAAAAAAAAATTTTTAAGTTTCAAGAAATTACAAACACAAAAGTTCAATTTTACTTTGGGGTTTTTATTCTTTAGAATAAATAGCTTAACATTTTTGTGAATACGTTTTCTTTTCTAGGAGAATACGAATTTACATCTGCGACTTGGCATCAGTGATTTCAGGTGGTATGGAGCACAGATTTAGTGATTCGCGTCGCCGAGGGCTTTTCACACTCCTCACAGCCGTAAACGTAGTTCCCCGGGATTGGATGACGGAAAAAGGCAATGGGAGAAATTCATTTTTTAAAAGGGAAATATTAGGAACAGGGGGGAGAGGGGGGGGGGGATAAAGGGAGTTTTTAAAAATAAAGCTTTTTTTTTTTTAAAAATACAAACTAAAACATGAATATAGTGGGGGAGTTATACAGATGTACATAGGGGGCGGTATGCACCTCTGAATTTGTTGCATACCGCCAGTAGAAGAAGGAAGAAGCAGCAGCACTAGCACCAAGATGATGGACCAAGAGCATTTATTAACGACATTAAGACATATATAAACCTTTTAACATTACCTGGCTTTGTACCGTAGTTTCTTGGTCCGTAACATTTTATTTTGTATTCTTATAAATAAAATATACAATACCTCTTTTGGATTTTACTTATGCACAACTATTGACTAATATGCACACATTTCCGTCTTTACATACACATTGTTTTTGACAGCGTTCTTACCCCATAAACCTGAGACAGATCCTGTTGATGAAAACTAAATTATTATTTGATCATTAAAACAGAAATAAAAGGGAAATAAAAGTTAATCAACTCCCCCTCACAGTGGCCATGTTTGCACAGAAACGGTCCATCTTAAAGGAAAAAACCCTAAACTGTTCCCCAAACAAGGACAGTTACATAACATGGGTTTGGGTGGTGTGTGTGCATATGCACAAAGATTATTGCAGCTACTGGGTGTGTAAATGTGTGTGTGCGTGTGTGTGAACAGCCAGGAATGAAACGTTACAAAATTTAGTGACCAAGCAAGAAACCACAATAATTAGCTAAGCCAAATTTTCAAACTATTTACTCATAAATTAGTAAAATTTTAAATCATTGTAGTCTGATGTCGCTGAATGTCATGAACACATATATTTCTATCTGCTTTAGCCTACAAAGGCTATAATCAGCCTTAAATACAGTACCGCTAATATACAGTGCAACGAAAAGTATTTAGTCCTTACAGATTTCTTCTGTTTTTACTTTTTTGTCCCACTTAAATATTTCGGCTAATCAACAGGTCCAGAAGCCTCAAAGCAATGCTAGACCATCACACAAATTCAACACCCTGTTCGACTGTTAAATATCTGTTTTCCTGTTTTTCTTTTTCTGAATAGCTATGTTAGTTCTACACCAGATTAAACAGGACACACTATTTCTAAAAGGTTTGACCTTCATCTCTTCAGTCCTCAGAATATTTCCACCAAAGTCTTGAGGATCACATCATGTTTTTGCAAATATGAGAGGGGTCTCTGGGCTTTTTGGGTCAGCACTGGTTTGGACCTTTGGACTCTCATATGGATGCCATTTTGTGTCCTTCCTATTGTTGAATCACAAACACTTACCTTAACCAAGGCAAGTGAAGCCTGCAGTGCTTTAGATTTTATTCTTAGGTTGTTTTGTGAACTCCTGGATACGTTTTTGATCCGTTCTTGGAGTACCTTTATGCAGTGGCGGTTCTAAACCAATCTTACTGGTGGGGCCAAGCTAGGGCCAATGGTGTTGTCAGAGGGACACATTCAACACTGACTAAAGAGAGTTAAACGTGTTCTAGCATTCAAAATAACTATACAATAGTAAAAGTATTCCAGTTACAGTTAAGATTTATTGAATATTTTTTACAATGTCCAAAGAAATTGGTAAAGCAAACAAAATAAAACATCCTTGTTCGCTTCAGCAACAATGCAGTATTCAAGCCTTCAACATGTTTAGTTCAACATAAAGATACAGTCAAACCTGCCACTGGGACAGCTTTTAATGTATCTATGAAAACTAGATTTAGACAGTGGCCACCACAATGGATGTACAAGGCATATTTTGCTTCCTCTTTGATTCTTGCCTGGACCCCAGAATCCTTACCACTCATGACAGAAGCCCCATCATATGCTTGACCTACCAGGTTCTTTGTACTCTAGGCCATGACTTTCTAGCATGTGGATTATTTTCTCACTAAGACCTGCTGCATCCAGCTTCTCTGCGGACTCAAAATGGAGAAAACTTTCCTGGACAGCTCCATTGTAGTAATACCTTAGCACCACAGAAATCTGTTCCTTTTTTCTTGTACATCTTTTGTTTTGTCAGCCATGATGCTGAAGACTTAAATGCTTTTCGCTTCTGCTGTAGTTTCAGTTTGAACCATGTCTGCTTAACAATCCAGAACCTCATTCTATATTATTTTGCTTGTGTACTTTGCATTATGAAATGAAGTTAACATGTTTTAAACAGTTAGCAATTGTCTCTAGAATTGCCATAAAACTCCCTTTGTTATCAGTCTACAGCCTCATTGCGACCTCTTTGGGCCATGTTTAGAGTGGCTGTAAGTAGCAGCACTTCCCCTATAGTATTCCTGGTTTTTCCTGATCTGTATGTTGTGTTCCTTGTTTAATACATTTACTAGTGTTGCATTAGCTGCTGCAGTTAGTCCCTCCAGCTAACCATAGCTTGTTGCTGCCTCTCAGATCTGGAAATGCATTGCAGTTTTTGAATACGGATGGTGAATCAAAGACAGTGTCTGGACTATTAGGAAGGCTAAAATGTCTGCACAATGCACAGGGTCTGAGTTTTTTTAATACTCAAGTCAGGGGTCGATGTGGTACCAGACTGCCTTGACTGCCAAACACTCCAAAGTTTACTGGATCTCTTTCTATGGCTCTCTCAGCCTCTCAACACATCTCTGCTTCTGCCTCGTTATTCTCAACTTTCTTTTGGGGGCAGAAGTAGGACATAATGTCCTGTTTTCTACTCATTTTGAACTATTGACAAAAAAGCAATGGAGAGAAATACAAAAGATCAGCAAACCAGAATATAAATAACATTAAATATAATAGGTGCTGGCTTGCCTCGATTTGTGTGTGATAACGTTAGCCTTTGTGCTTACATCTGGCTTCTATTAACTGAAGTTAGTCAACAACATTTGATTCCGACTGGAATCAAGTGTAACACGCATTTTTATTGTATAATAGTTGTTTGGTGTGGACAGGGGGTCCAGGTTCAGTTTTACAGGGGCAACGGCCCATGTTGGCCCCTCCCCAGAACCGCCACAGCCTTTGTGAGGCTGGACACTGATGGGAGGGTTCACCACTAGTCCATGTTGTCTCCATTTGTGATAATTGCTCTAACTGTGGGTCGCTCAACTCTCACTCTCGCCTTAGAAATGACTTAGTCTTTTCAAGATTGATAGATGTCAGTGACTTTGTTTTTCACCAGTTCTTGAATTTCTTAACATCTGGGCATGATGTGTTGCTGTTGAAATACTTCAGCCTACTTCATGCTGTCGGACAGATTCTATTCAAATGCATTCTTGATTCAACAGGTATGACAATAATCAGGTATGAATATAGCTGAGGAAATTTAACCAAAAATGTGGTCAATCACTGCTAATTCATGAGTTAACAAGGAAAAAACTGAAGAAATTTATAAGTGGGTAAATACTTTTTCATAGTACTGTAAAAAGGATGTCATATACAAATTAGAGGGAATTTCACTTGGTCTGACACAAGAAAAACCTTTTAAATTGTATGTTTTCAACTTTGATGACCTTTTAAATTTACAAGAAAACAGCCTCTATGCCTCCACAACAGTAGACTATAATGACAACATTTGTCAACATTTGACAGATTTGCAGATGAACACTGTGCCCATCTGACGCCGTGTTTTATCCTGATCACATCGCATAATGAGCAAATGGCGCACACCAGTGTTAATTACCATGCAAATGGTAAAAAAAACTATAATTATTGATGATAATTAAACCTCCGAGCATCATGAGCTTAAGAATTAGAGACACAGATATGACCCAAATACCCTACTTCTGCAAAAAGGATTATGTTGTTATGGTGTTTTTCTGGACTAATGTTTTCAATTAGGGCTAAGTGGCATTATTCATAAAGGCCATTTTGGTTGATCTGGTGGCAAGTAGCCTGTTTAGAGGGGAAAATTAGATTTTTATCCACTGTTGGCATCCAGTCTGCATGTTGGATCAACCAGGGCAGGAGAGGTGAAAAGATAGAAGGGCATGGAAGTCTCAAAAAGCAAAATAGTTCAAAATAATTTAAGGGAAAAGCTAATCGAGGGGTTTCTTGCTCTTTCCTGTTTTCTAAGATGACCCTTAAATAAGTAAATAATGTGTATTTACTATAAACATTATCAATAGTTCTATCTTTCAACAAGATAGGTAATAAAAATGATAAACTATCCCTGGGAGTGAGTTTTGAGCACAAGTCACACAGTTACAGTGGGTGTGAACAGGACACAAGTCTTTAATGCTATTGTGGCATCATCTGTTGTGTCCTATTTCACAGCAGGCCCCCTCTGCTGTCTCCAGCACTGGTGCCACCACTAGGTGGATTACCAGAGCCCACGAGGCTTGGGAAGCTCTAATTGTGTTACATTTACTTAGTACGGTTGTAATACCCCAATCTGCATCTGGAGTCATTAGAAAGCCTTATGCCTGGATTCACAAACCGTACTCAGCTCTATCTCTTACTTGTATTCCCTTCGTTCCTGCGTCACGTTTATAAGATACACAGGCTACTCTTAATATGTATACTTAACGTAGTAAAAAAGTGTATAGGTAAAGATCTTTAAGTAAAAGTGTACATGGAATGGCACAGTTGTGTTAAATTCCATAAAAAAGATAAATATGATAAATAAATCATATTGGTGTTAAGATTTTTCATGTGAACACCAAAATATAAAATATCATTATAGTTTAATCCTAGATTAGTTGTGATTGTTAATTTTAACTGACACTTTTAGGTTTTCATAAATGTAACATTGTTAAACAAGTTAAAAAGATGGCTACAGGTTAGATTTTCGCAATTTCATGTTAAAAGAAAGAAATGTTTTTCAATTAATAGATTGAGAGAAAAGATAACTAAATTAACAGTGGCCCAAATGTTAGATAAATGTTAGATCTTGTTTTGGGTTTCAGAGGAAAAAGATACGTATGAAAATAAAAGTAACCATCGCCCAAACACCAAACCCAGAGGAACCCCACAAATAAAATTATTATTGTAGCATTTGAAGTATCTTAGCTACAACTGACTAAAAATAGGTTAAATAACTTGTTGCACTGGGTGATAAGCTATGTTGGCTTGACTTTTTCGTCTCACATTTTCTACTCGTTCAATTACTGGGGTTTTTCCCTTAGTGAAAAACTTTTTATCCAATTTGAATAAATAACCCCAATTGACTGCACTGTTTAAAAGGTTAGACTAATTGGAATGTATGTACCTGACTTTTGTGAAAGGGCCTTTAGAAAACATGTGTTTTGGGAATTGGCGTATTAAATAAAAGAATTGAATTGAATTGAAAGTTTTTAGTTTGGAAAAGTAAAATCCTTTTTTTCATTTTTCAAATAAAGGGTCCCTTTTTTACCACTTCAAAATCCTTAAAACCAACATATGTGCACAAAAACACACCCATGATTCCACCCAATTTATTTAACAAAAATGATACCCCCCACTTTTTTTCTAACTCTCCAGCGGGGTTTGGAAACTTTATTTGTAGGGTTTGAATGAAGTGGTTTGGCAATCTTAAAAGTGAATAAAACTTTAGTTTGTTTTATGTTAGGTTAGCTGCTATGTTTATTCATTCATCTTATTCCATAGTGGGTTATAGGGACAGGCAGGGTATACCCTGGACAGGTCACCAATCCATCACAGGGCAACACAGAGACATGCGGGACAGGACAACAACCATGTATACACACACTCATTCACACCTAAGGGCAATTTAGAGAAACCAGTTTACCTAACAGTCATGTATTTGAACTGTGGGAGGAAGTTGGAGTACCTGGAAAAAACCCCCACACATGCAAACTCCATGCAGCAAGATCGGGAGTCGAACCCAGGACCTTCTTGCGCAAGGCAAGTTTCCAACAAACTGGCCCCCCCTTTTTTTTCTGACAAGGTTTTTGAAATTTTCCGCTTTTTTTTTTTTGTTTGGACCCAAAACGGTTCTGATCCCCCCAAACGAAACCCAAAAAATTTTTAAGGTAACCCCCGGCAACCTGCCTAACCCGGGGGAAGTTTGGGGATGGTTTTGTGGGGCCCACCCCCGCAACGTCGCATGGCGGGGGCGGCCTTTTGGGGTGGGCAGATTAGGATTTTAAAAACCCCCTTTCCCCCGCTGTGTCACTTTTGATACCCACCCGCCGCTCTCACTATTCTGTTGCTGTTGAGGTGCTTTTCAAGTACGACTGGAAACATTTGGAGTGCAAATTTCACTCCCTTTTCTTCCTTTTAAAACGGAAACAAACTAAAAGCATATTAAATAGCTTCAGCATTTGCAGCACTTACGTTGCATTACTAATATTCTGACACGTGCAGGAACTCAATTTTTACATTACTTGTGGTAAAAAATTCCTTGATATACTTTCTTTTACTAAATCCACTGATTATACCTCACTGTTGCTTTTTGTTTTGCATTAACAGATTAGGCTTGTTTCTTTTAATTATTTAAGGGCAAGGTACTGACTTCCAATAACACCTCTGGAGCTCTGTGCATGGCTCAGCCCTGGCCTGGTATGGCAAGAACTATTCATAACAACCACCAGAGATTCATTGAGACCTACTTCCAGCCTTATCCAGGTACTGTTTGACGTGTTCAGAAACAAACACCTTCTTGTTGTCAACTTTTCATCCATTTTTCCACACAAATAGTGGAAAAAAAAACTATTTGTAATGAAACTGTAGGTTACTTCTTTACCGGTGATGGAGCCTATCGTTCTGCGGAGGGCTACTACCAGATCACAGGGCGTCTTGATGACGTCATTAATGTCAGCGGCCACAGGATTGGGACAGCAGAGATAGAGGACATATTGGTGAGCTCACTTTAAATATACCTAAACACAAATATCATTTGGGTAACCCATAACAAATTTGGATATAATCTTTTTAAAATAAAATAAAAATGCACAGGAGTCGATTGTTTAATTTAAATTTGATACCGTTTTATAGTAAACATAAGGTATATAGTTATCTAAATTATTATATTTATTACTATTAAATGAAGCACAAAGTCATTCTCTTCCTTAAACCACAAAATATTAAAATAAACCTTTATATCTGTGACAGAATAAGTGTCCTGCAGTGGCTGAATCTGCCGTCATTGGATACGCTCATAACATCAAAGGCCAAGGCAAGTACTAGAGCGTCCTCCACATTTATTGGCACCTCGGTTAAAGATGTGTAAAGAACTTTAAAACATTTATTTAATTATTTCTCTGACTGTAAAAGTTTAGGAAAGTAGCTGTTTTCTTGACTCGTGAGGATTTTCACACATTTACCTTTCTTGAATGGCCTGCTCTATTGTATTTCCCATTTTGAAGAGAAATGGGTCATTATGTCACATCATATTTATACCCCAGACACACAGGAAACCATGGATTACTAAGAATACATTCCTCAACACTCAGGCCAATTTTTTTTTAAAGTGGAGTATAAATTTAAAAGGATAGTTGTTAAGGTTGCCATTTTGGCACCTGTTAGAGTCAGTGAGAGATGCTTCTGCTGCATGATAGATCTTCTCATTACCAGGCATGCCAGTACGAGTGGCATCCCCCATAAATTTATCTGGGCGTAAACTGAAGAAAACATGAATACAAACTGACATAAAGACCAGTTTATTCTGGTTTGTTAGGAGTTTACGCCTTTGTGGTCCTGAAAAAGGGCATAGACGTACAGGAGGCCGATCTGTCCGGGCAGCTGAACAAAATGGTGTCTGAAAAGATTGCCAAGTATGCTTGTCCCGACTTCATTCAGGTAAATCAGCTCTCTGGTAGTTTTCAATAGCAGACCTATATTTGAAGCTGGCTTTACTCAGTGTCCTGGTCTGTGTCATATCTGTGCTGCAGTTTGCTAAACGGCTGCCTAAGACGCGTTCGGGGAAGATTATGCGCCGCGTGCTGCGGAAAGTTGTGGAGTGCGACCTGGACGGTTTAGGAGACCTGAGCACGCTGGACGATCCTGGAGCGGTTCAGGAGATCCTCAAAGGCCATGAAAAGCTCTTGAGTAAATAAGAACCACTGCAGTAACTTTCCTGAAAACAATCAAATGTAAAGAAGGGTGTGAAGGATAACTTGCACATTCCCAAAAACCAACGTGACTTTTTAAAGAAACAAATGATTTTAATCACATAATGTTTCATTTTATTGTACATATGATTCTTTTTCAACAATCCACTTATCATCTTTTTAAAACTGTGAAATCTAAAAATGTGTTTATGAATGACATTGTTGCAAAAAACAGTTATTTCATAATAATGAACATAAAAAGGTTTGTTTTTCTTTATTATCATTAACACAATAAACTGTTTTGGCTCCAGTTTCTGAAACTCAAGCCTTCAAACTATTATTCTGTTAAGTAAAAAAGTGCATTTCTTCATTATTAAAAAAACTGTTATTTGACTCAGGATATAAAGTAAATAATCAAACTGTCTGATCACTGTCCTTCTAAACTGCCAGACTGAGCCGTTACTTGTTTAAGAAGATTTGAATGATAAATATTTATTTATTAAGGAATATTGTGTGCTCTGGCATCATGCAATGAGGTTAAATGCTGGTCAATGAGTTCACGTGGCTTCCTGTCTGAGGCTGAGGGTCCCACTGGTTCCTTTTAACTTGGTTAACTCCCATCGGCCTTCTCCGCATAGCTTCAGCTGCATATCGTGGTACTGAGAAAATCGGTATAACAGGGTTAATGATGCAGACACCAAATTTAAGAGCAAAGCAAGAAAGATCTCAAGAAACAAAGGAAATGGAAACTAAAGAGGTTTCAGACTGATGAGGCAATCATTTCACCAAAATATCCTATCAGGTGTTTGATTTACTGGTGTTGTAAGTTAGTCCCTCATTTATTTTAACTTTGCTTCAAAGCCATATTTTCATGCAATCCTTCAGAAGGATTTTTTGTCTTCCTTACTTTCTTGAGTTTTCATTTGACTTTGGCTCCGTTGTCTCATTTTCAGATAAAATGGCTTTGTTTGTTAAACACCTAAACACAGACTGGAATGATCCAGACACAAAAAATGACTTCAAAACTCAAGGACTGAACCAGTATTTTGTCACCACACCAGACTTGGTCCCATTTGTTTAGTTAAATCTATCAAACACAATTTGACAGACAATATATATATATCTATTATTGCTAGTAGTAGTAGTAGTAGTAGTATTTTGCCACCAACAAGGTGATTTCCAAAACCCTAAAATTTTGGCCGAGTAGGTGATTGACTAAACGAAAAATGTATCTGTGTCGGGTCCCTACTGGAGTTTTTCTATCCTCTAAATCCATTCACATGCTGTTTATGTGATGTAGAAATGTGCTTTTTCTTGTCGTCCACTTGTTCATTTCTTACATTTTGGGCACGTATTCCCTAATATGCTGTTATGTTCAAGTAAAAAACTGGACAAAAATGAATAAAAAAGCTGCCAAGGTCCAAAGGAAAAGCCAAAAGAACTAACTGAGGCCACTTCAAAATATTTGAAGTAACGTATAAAGAAATGATTTGCAGGATGTCTGGCGATTGTTCAGCTTACCTTCTCAAGGCTGCTACGGTGTCCCAGACTGATCAAAGTCATGCCCAGCTGTTTACAGGTTCTGTACAGTTGAGCCTCTGCTTCCTCTGTTAAAGCACTGGTGGCTTCATCTAAAACTGGTGGATAAAAAACGCAAATTGTTTTCCTACCTCTAAATAGTACTGTATGCCATGTAACAGAATACAGGGTATGTACAAAAGTAGTTGGCCACACCTAACCATGCCATTATTAGCGAGAATGTGGAGTTGGTCCCAGTTTTTCCAGGTAAAATTACTTCCCTTTCACTTGGAAGAACTAGCAAAAGATTTTTGAGTGTTTCTGTTGAATTTGTACCCATTTATCCTGAAGGGCATTTATGAGGTCAGACACTGATGTTGGTCTCCATTTCTGTTTATCCAAATGGGTTCAATGAGGATGAGTTTAGGGTTCTATGCAGGCAAGTTATTTCGCTTCGATAATTTAAAACTCTGTATTGTCCACTGCTGCAGTCATGTTGGTACAGAAGGGTCTTGCTGCAAAGTTGGAAGTATAGGATTTTTGAAAATATCCTTTTATTCTGAAAGATTAAGACTGGCCATTGCTGGAAATACAGTCAAGGGCGAAGCACAAACCCTAAAAAATAGTCCCATACCATTATCCTTCCTCAACCAACTGCACATTTGCCCCTGTCTAATCTTGCAGGTAACGTTCACCAAACATCTACAAAACCCAGACTCACTGATCCGACCCCCATACAGAAAAGGGATATTTGTCAATCCACAGCAAAGGTTGTGCTACATTTTTTCGCTGTCGGTCATTTTGACTGACAGGGCAAAAAAAATCCGGTTATAATCTATTTTTACCCGTCAGTATATTTTTTAAAATGATAATAATGAAAATTCTATTGAATTTTTTTAATTTCAATTAATATTCAGTCAGAACAAGCTGAACAGAGAATCAACATCAACCAGATGAATTCAATTAACTTTTTCTCCAGAGTGACAAAAAACACAGACTGTGGTCCCAGTAACTACATATAAACAATGAAGTTAAACTACTGCACTTCTAAATATGAACAGATCACCTGCGGTGCCCTGAACGCACAGTCTCACAACTACCTCCTGGTCTGCATGGACCTGAATTGCACACTTGTATGTAAGTAAGTCAAATGTCTGGAGAGGGATTGCTACAGAAGCTATATGTCATACGTCTTCTTGTGGCCATTTCGATATTCTGGAGGCTGAATTTGCGCTCTGCCGCCACACTAGAGACAGGAATTACAAGCGCCACTTCAGGGAACATTTCTCTAATTGAAGTCCAGTCCCGGTCCGGCAACCACTCGCTTCAGCAGGAGCAAACAGCTAATAAAATATTCGTTATAGTTGACCGTAGACTATCACAAATGATCTTACTTTAGATGGTGTCCTATTCTAAGTCACAAAGCTCTTCTGAATTGCTTACTTTGTATCAGAAAAGGTTAGCAAATAAAGACTGCATGGCTAATTATTATTTTTATTTCTTTTATTTCACAAGTGTTGCCAAATACCTCTGTCCATATAGAGTATCATTAAAATGCTTTATTGTTGTGGTGCAGAGCTCCAGACCAACCCACCTGCATATTTCGGCTGCAGGTAGAAGAGTCGTGCAAAGGAGAGGCGCTGCATTTCACCTGGAGACAGAACATCATACCTACAGGAATAAAGAAAATATTAGAAAGATCCATGAATATTAATATATATATATATATATTTTTTATTTTCATAGTTTTTGTTTTATTTTGTTGTTCATACCAGTTCCAGTCCACTTTCTCATCCAGACCACCGGTTCGTTTCAGGAGGCTGGACTGTAGAGCACAAAGGAAGCTGGATTTATTATCAGTTTATAAACAAAGTCCCCAAGATCTCAGAAATGTTTTATTATTATATGGCTTTTACTCACCACTCCAGCTAATTCCAGGAATTGTATAATCCTGTCATCATCCACTGACCCTGAAAATAAGACTTTATAAATATTATTGTCTCATATTAGTTGCAATAATAAAGATACCAGAAAGTAGCATTAAGACTGAGAAAGAATTTGATAACATGGGAATGTTCTCAGTATGAAAACAAGCCAAGAAATATGCATAGCTTTGTAATAAACAAAACACCCCTAATCTTTTTTACTACTTATATTTGCTTATTCCTCTATTCCACAATATATTTCTCACATTTTTTTATTGTGTTACAGTAAACAGATTATAATAATTTACCTGATGCAGGGTAAATATCCTTCAGTGGGTAAATCACCTGTTTGAGAAAAGAGCTTCAGCAAATTGAGAGGTTACACTTATAACACAGCACCAACACACACACACAAATGCGCGCGCATAGTGTATTTATTATTTAGCAAGTTGTGGATTTTGGGTAAGCACAAAGGAAGAGTAACCTGTTCACGTAGAGTGCCATCAGTCATGTAGGGTTTTTGAGGTAGGAAGAGTGTTCCTCTAGGCCCAAAACATGTGGTCATCTGGACAAAACCTAAAAGCACAGAAAAAGGAAAGGAAATTATTGCACCAGCAACCTATAACGCTGTGTTATTGAAATGCTACATGTAGCTGTGGGTCCATTTATGTTACAGCAAGAGTCCTACGCATTTTTTATGTAAAATTTTATATTTTTCCGCACCCAAATTAGTAGATTCCTCACCCATTTTTGTTCTGTTATTACAGTATGAATACAAAACTTTACAGTTGGCCTAATGAAGAGCTTTCTGTCAACTTCAGGCTTTTAAATACAAAACAGCAACAAAAGGATGGGCGGATAGATTAAAGAGAGATTTAGAGAAAGGGACAGAATGTAAAATCTGGAAATAAAAATATTATTCAACATTTTTTTACCCTGGAAACTACTCAAATAATATCCAATTCATCCTTTTCCAGAGTGTGTAGGAAACCATCAAACCAGGGTGGCCAAAGTGTGGCCCGCGGGCCATTTATGGCCCACAGGATAATTTTGTGAGGGCACAAACTCCAATCCAAGATTTTTTAAAATTTGGCCCACCTGCATATTGACACTATTTCAGCCTTCAGAGAAATAAACATTTATTTTATTTCTTTCATTGCACCAAATAAACCTTTTATGTCTTCAGATCTGTTTTCCACCTAAAAAGATCATGCACAAGAGATCATCTTAACGTGTTAAAGTGCAACTTAAAAATAACATCATGGCCTAACAAACGGTTTTTCTAAACACTGACAAACCAACATCTTAAAGCGACTGAGCTCGGCAAAGTTGCGAGGGCAATTACTAAGACTATAGATCAACATGCTAGGTTCAGGTCCACGTTAGAAAGGACGTAGTTTGAAAAAATGGTGACAATGTTCAAAAGATGTTCCACATTTAAAGTGATTCTGGAATATTTAAGGTTGCTAAAACTTTCTGCTGCAAAAGTCCTCCACTGCAAAATGTTTCTTAGGTTCTGAACCTCCAGACTGTGTGCAGGATGTACCAGGCTGTAAAGTAAAAAGCACCACACATTACGATCTATTTTTAAAGTGAGGATTGTATTCTAATAGGAACCTCTGTTACATTAAAAGCCATTTAATCACTTGCAGCAAGATCAGGTTTAAGTGATGATCAAATCCTTGTGATGGTAATTTTTTTACTACATATCGCTAGTGTGTCTCATGTGGACACAAATCCTTTCTGTTTTAGATTTATGTGGAACAGTTAAAGCAAACACTTGTCTCTGGAGTTGTGATATCCTAATGGCTCAAAAACATCAGTAATAATCAGCCTCCCTGCTTTCTCACCACTGTGTGCTTCCCAGAGACGGTTGAGGACCCTAAGTAGCGACGTCTTCCCTGTGCCTGTGTTCCCCACCACCAGCAGATGAGCACCCTGGCTGATTTTTAGACTCAGATCCTCCACGAGGAGCTGGTCTGAGTACGGAGATTTGTATGAAAGGTGGTCCAGGATGAAGGCTGTATCCACAGGGCCCGCGTGGACGTTGAAGTCACTGGATTGGGGAGATTATATAAAACAGAAATGCAGGTACATTTTTCTACTGTTCCATCCACTCTCCGCTGTATTGGTGGTATTCTTTGTGTTTGTGTAAAACCCCTCAATCTAACCTGTCAAAGTCATAGCTTTCCCCAGACGCAGGGTCATAATCGCACTGCTTGCGAATGACGTCATCCATCACCTCCCTCAGCTCCCCAATCCTGACCACAACACACAGAGATTTAGAGACGGGAGGTTGCAACCCATCAACAGAGATCTGCTGTCGTTAGGCTTGCAGCGTGATACCTGTGGGTGTATCCCGCCACATCTGACAGAGTTGTTGACAGGTCTATTAGCTGCGTGAAGCCATTTATCAAGTAGATGCATACAAAGGCATTCTGGATATAAACAAGAGGAGAAAGAATCAGAGCCATAGAGTAAAAAAACAACTTCCCTGTTTTAATGGAAGAATAAAATGCAGCATTGGGTCACAACTTCAGAAAATATCAGATTTTAGCCTTATATATATGTGTGTGTGTGTGTGTTGTGACGCTATTGCAATACATCAAAAATACTTATGAGGTCAATTTGCTCCTAAATTGCTAGAGAAAGGGTTCGGCTGCCATCTAGTGGACAGACTGAAAACATTTCTGCAGCTGCTTGGTCTTACATGCTCAGAACTGTGCTTATAAAAGGTCATGATATAAGAAAAAGGTCTGCATGAGCAGTTAGGAAAAACAGGCCCACCTTGCTGATGAGTGCGCTCAGTTCACCTGGACTGAGACCATCATAAATACCAGTAAAGATGGGAATGGCGATTATAATGTAGCTGAGGAACCCTCCGAGGTAATCAAAGGTGTTCACTCCAACTGTGACAGAAACAGTCACAGGTGGAGTCAAGAAATTTAAAATATTCATGGAATAATATGTGTTAATAGCTGATTTTCTTACTATAAAGCCAGAGCTCCTTGTTGATGAGGCTCTTCTGGGTCTGCAGCAGGGCCTGCAGCCTTCGGTCAGTTCTCATGTGCTCCACTTTACCAGCTCTGACAAAACGACACACAGCCTGCTTTTTATTGCGATTTCATGCCTGGACAATTTAAACAGAGACATGCATGAATGTCCTTCAGCACAGGAACACATCATCTAAGTGAAGGGCTGAGAACAGGAGGTTGAAATAAGAAACTGGGAGTGTGATGGTGCATGAGCTAAGGAGTCCCTTAGAAGTGTCCTTTAAAGGTGTCTAAATGAGGGACAGGAAGGATGTTGTGTCCAAAGGGCCATACTGACTTAGCTCAAGCAGTTAAACTCAAAGATTGCAAAGTTTGTAGTACTCTGGGGTTTCATTAAAGACATCATAAATTACACATTAGGGGTTTGACTTCTTGTGCTTTTAATAGTTTGTCTGATTTGATGCATAAAGGATTTATTGAACAATATTTTTGTTAATATACTTGTTCAGGTAGTGTACAGAATATAAATAAAAACATTTCATAAAAGGTTTATGTTTGACTTTTGAGCTTACTTGATGATTTACTACAACATTTTGTAATTTTTCAAAGGTTTGTTATTTTAATTTTCCTCAACTGACTGGGACTTGCCAGTGCAAAGGCTGGTCCTGACAAACTCAATCTAATCTGCAGTCCAAAAGCTTCAGATTTAACTGTCCAAATATATCTATTCAAGATTTGCTTGACTAAAGGGTCTTGAAAGGATCTCTAGTTTTTGGGGGTGCGGCACTGGCACAGTGGTAGAGTGTGTGACCCATGTATAGAGAAGCTTTGGGCCTCAACGCCCCTGGTTCGAGTCCTGGCCACAGCAACCTGTGCTGCATGTCTTCCACCTCATTTACTCCCTTTCCTGTCTGCATACGTTCAAGAAATTACAAAATAAAGACCACTAGTGCTGAAAAACTTTATTTTATGTAGTTCTGCTTCCATCTGTGGATGTCAAAGGCTGAATAGTGAAGCTGCAATCTTGCCCATGTCTGAAGTTTTAGGTAAAAGCTAAAATCTAAGTTAACACGTAGAATCACACTCTAAGGAATAAATAGGATAGCTTAGGAAGATGCTGTAGATGAGTAGAGAGTGTGATCGCTTTGCGTGGGAATATTAAACATGTGAGTTGTGGGTTTTGGGGCTTGTTTTGACTCACCTGTAAAAAGCGACAGACTCTGCATTGACACGAATTTGCATATGTTTAAATCTGGAAAATAAATCAGCGCATTTGTGTCAGTACAACTCTTATCACATCCAATCATTACACTATAACGCAGAATCTGATTGTTATATGTGGCTAAAAAAATAAAAAATCTAAACCTTCAAGCTGATGTATTTCCTTAGTAATTTAGAAGGAAAAATGCAACGTGCCAAAGTGCACCGATGCTTCCTTTTAACAAACGATTGGTTTCCTCCACAACAAACACTGGGAAAAGCTTGTGTGCATTCATCACTTGAGACACTGTGTGCACAATACTTTGTGTAGACGTTACCTGAAGTCCCCCTCCAGTTTCTCCTGCTCAAACAGGGTCGACACAATGGGCCCCATAAGAATTTTATTGGCAATTGTTCCAACAACAAAATATCCAAAGATACTCACGGGACCAATCCAACCAGTGCTGCAAACAAAGGAAATTTATTTTTAAACATGAATGCAGTTAGGAATCTGTTACATTGTGTACCAAGATTCAGAGAAGTGGAACATATTTTCAGAGTTGGAGCAGAGACACGAAAACTGCATCCGGTTCCTGCTTTCCAGTCTGTTATTGAGACAGGACCACTTTGATTTGCAAACAACCTAATTATAAACAACACATAACCAATGAGAGCAATAAACCGAGTATGAAAAATAATAAAATAACATTTTCGAGAATGTGAAACATGTGTAAACCTTTGCTTTTAGTACCTGGAGAAAACGCTTTGTGACAGAAAATAATAAAACTTCCGGAAGCATTTTTAAGATCTGCTTGGAAAAAGTCTGGGAGAAAAGCTTCACCTCAAAGATTCTGCCTGGATTCCTCGGATTTACATTCCAGCTACTTCGATATAATTCTGCTGTTCTTTTCCTTTTTTTCATATAATACATATGATTAAAACCACGTGGCTTTGTCTGCAGTACCACCATGAGGACATACTGTTACAGTGTTAGTCTAACAGCACCTGAGCGTCAGATTTAGTCCGAAATGTAAACTGTTACTCTAGTGTATTGTCTCCTTGCACACCAACCTCTGAAAGCACTGGTAGGTGTAGTAAGAAATTGTGAACGGTGAGACGATCAAGCGACTGGCCATCGTGCTCATCTGCTTACATAACCTCTCCACATCCTGACTGATCCGCTGGTCTCTGGGAGTTACACAGAAACAAAACAGGAACAGACCAAGAACTCCATCTTATATTCTAATAAGCACAAGATTTTGTGATAAAAAATACTGCTCAAGATTCTTATGCAACATAAAATGTAACATATTTATACAGGGGTTGGACAATGAAACTGAAACACCTGGTTTTAGACCACAATAATTTATTAGCATGGTGTAGGGCCTCCTTTTGCGGCCAATACAGCGTCAATTCGTCTTGGGGGAATGACATATACAAGTCCTGCACAGTGGTCAGAGGGATTTTAAAGGGGGCCCATTCTTCTTGCAGGATTTTAGTGGCCAGGTCACTAGGTGATACTGGTGGGGGAAAACGTTTCCTGGCTCGCTCCTCCAAAAAAAAACCCCCCAAAGTGGCTCAATAATATTTAGATCCGGTGACTGTGCAGGCCATGGGAGATGTTCAACTTCACTTTCATGTTCATCAAAGCAATCTTTTCACCAGTCTTGCTGTGGGTATTGGGGCATTGTCATCCTGATACACGGCACCGCCTTCAGGATACAATGTTTGGACCACTGGATGCACATGGTCCTCAAGAATGGTTCGGTAGTCCTTGGCAGTGACGCGCCCATCTAGCACAAGTATTGGGGCCCAAAGGGAATGCCATGATATGGCAGCCCAAAAACCATCACTGAT
>JAHHUM010000025.1:791579-866203 GCA_036173005.1 Crenichthys baileyi
CAAACACTTGTTGAGAAGTTGCTGTGTCAGAAGATTTCAGTAGGGAGAAACAACAAACTTCATTAAAAAAGACATGTAGTAGGACCTCTGTAGTTACACAAGGTTTACGTCTCCATCATGTAAATATGGCTTAGATTTTTACCTATCTGTCCCTTTTCCTTTTGACTTCTCCAGGCGAGGCATCTGAACAAGCTGCTGGGAAAAAAATCCCCTTTAAGATGACAGCTCACATATGTTGTTGTTTCCAATTGAATATTCTAGATCAGTTCAGGCTAACCTGAGAGCAACTAGGGCTCCAGATAATCTAAAAACTAACAGATTCGTAACATCCAGACACAGCAACCAGGAAGTCCAGCTACAAACACATCTCTACAAATGGATCTTAAATCGCGTCCCTTATTATTGCTTTAAGGCAGCGTAGGTAGTTTGGATGACAGTCGGATTTATCCAGGTTATGTCCGTGCTGCGACTTCACTGTTGCTCTTCTGCTTCTACTAGAAGCAAATGTTTTGGCCGGTTACTGTCATCCTGCTGACTTCCGGGTTACCGGGTTCATCTTCGGTTTTTCAAAATAAACGTTTTGAACCGTATTTTGACAAAAAATAAACTAAAAGTAGTAGTAGTAAAACATTGTCAATAAATTATTATTATTTAAATGTGTAATAGAATGACAAACTGAATATTATAATTGCTTATAAAAGAAAGACAAAAATCGGTACAAAACGGACCTACTATTGTGGGCCAAGAGGTGGACCAAGGTATAAGCGCCCTAAGTGACCTCACCAGCAGGGGGCCCCCAAGAGCGCTGTTTCACGTAGCATTAAATAAGCAGCAACATTAAAAACAATAAAAATGTAATTTTTCGACAAACTCAAATCTCAATTCCTATCTACATCATGTGAATTCATAAGATTCAAGCAACATGGATTTGGTTGTAGTCAATAAAAGTATTTTGGTAAATTTCTATGTGAACGGTAATTTTCATGATATTTGGTGTATAATCCACAAACGTTCAAACATGGATATTTTACAGGGGCTGTGATGAGCTTGGTGAGTGGGAAATGAAACTTAAATTGTTAATTTATTTCTATGTTTAGAGGGGGATACAAGCCTGGGCTAGCTCAGAATGTAACTAAACAAATCTGTGATAAACCTCGATAATAACAAAAACAATAAAATTTAATAATTCCTAAAATACATTTTTTGAATTATAAATTTTGAAGTTATCATACAACCTGGTGTTATGTTATTCTGGGTTTCATTGATATTTCTAAAACCTTTTAACCAATTTGAACAATAAACCTAATTTGACTGCACTGTTTGAAAACTACGATCAATTGGAAAGTATGTACTTGTCTTGGAATCTGTATGTTTTGATTAAAATGACTTTGCAAAGTGCCTCGAGACGACTTGTTGTGAACTGCAGCTATATAAATAAACTGAATTGAATTTAATCTTATACACGATCACCTTCCTAATGCAGATTTCATTCCTAAATATCTTGCAGCTATTTCCTGACTTGAAGAACAACAGAAACCAGCCATACTTTGATGGTATGTTCTCTTTTCTTTTCCATTTTGAACAGTAACTAAAAGAGAAAGGCATCTGTATCACAGCATTTACCCTTAGGGTAAATGAATGTGTCTACACTCAGTACAATGTGTAATATACATTAAAAACAAAAAGGCCTCAGGTATATTTCTCTGTGTAGGATGGTTTTCCCCAATGAACAAATGATCAAAATAAACACTGGATTTGTGCAATAAATTATTAATTAATGACTTTTTAACAGGGCTGCCGAAACTATCCTAACAGCTTATCAGCCAAAATTAAAAATACTTTTTATGGTCACTTTCCTCTTTAATTTTTCCCCACGACACCTTTTTATTGAAGGCAAACCTAATGCATGATATAAAAAAATAAAGTAACTTGAACACACATTCACATAAATAACTTTTTTTTTCAAGTTTTTAATGTGCACTGCCTTAAACAAAAAAATAAGAGAGCTGATGATGGAAAAATATCCATATAAGGAAATGAATATACTGGCTTTAATACCAGAATGAACCTATTTTAGAACAGAACGCCAAATTACAAACAGTTGTATCAATGGCAAAAGTTGTACAATGAAGGTTTTCACATATTAACATATACAAAAGGTGAGCTGAAATGCTTTTGGAAAGCAAAACAATAAATAAGCGACCACTTTACAGATTATTTGTTTCTAGTGCAGAAAATGTGGGTAATTTATCAAAAAATATGTTTTTTTTAAACTTATTTCTTCAAATTATTATTTGTGAATGCACTTATATTTGGGCTAAACAGACAGTAGAAATACTGAAAAGAATGTCTACAAGAAAACAATGAACAGGATAACTCAGAAAAAAAGTGACGGAACAAAAAACTTTGATACAAGTCAAAAACCGATGAACTTCCCTGAAGCGTGAGCGCTTTCAAAATACTGTAAAACTCAGCTGAAATACTGCAGCATGAGAGCTCCACTGATCTGTGCTTTGAATTATTCTGAAAATCTGAAACTTTCCTAAAAGAACACAGTTGTATATTTGAACAAACTGTGGAAATGTTAACCAGGTTCTTCAGTGGTGAACTGAAAACCATTACAGTACATCTGAAACGTTATATTTGCAAAGGTCCAGTTGAAACCTAAATCTCTTGACAGGTCGATTTTTAAAGGAAAAATCTGAGCTGAAGTTTTTTTTTTTATATTATAATCAGTGAAACTAAAAGACAGAGGCTGAAGATATTCATAAGTAGCAATAGATTTTAACCATTGTCTCAAACTGAATGTTATTTTGCCCAGACATTTAAAAGTTAGTAAGAATTATTCTATCTTATCTACATTTACTGCCATGAAAGCCCACTTCTTTTAACTATTCTTCAAAAGACAAGAGGCCAATGTTTGTCAATATTTGTGGCAAGAACTATGTTTTTTTTTTTATATTTTATGAGGCATTATGAGTAAAGATGCACCAAACAATCGGCCACAGATGATCGGAATTGGCTTATTTTCCTTTGATCGTTTCTAAGGGGAGACCGAAAGGTCAGACAATGAAAACGATCACTGTTTTCCATTCATTAACTGCATCAAAACTAGGAACTTCTACCATATTCAGGCTGCAAACACTTCAACAGATAAAAATCAGTCAACGGCTGTGGACATATGCTTTGATGCACTGATAATCATGTGATCCCTTCGTCAAAACTTCAACTTCTAAAAAATTACCCTCAGAACATCTCTTCTATACTTTTAAAATTGCATTTAGTTCTCCAGAAAACCTGAAAACGTTGGGATCGGTCAATGTTTTGTTAGGTCCAGCTTTTAATTTCGTGAACAAAGTACGTTTTTCCTGTTTAATTTGGGATGCACTACTTTTACTGAAAAATAATGATTGGTACATCTTTAAAAAAAATAAAACTAGTGCATCAATGGGCCAAATATACATACATATTGTTTCCTGGGACTAAAATAAATTTTTTTTTGAATGAGTTCTTGTTGGGTTTCTTAATGTGTCAGATTTTCTTTGGCAGACACAGCACTTAATATAAACGCAATTCCTTTCATAGTTTTCTGGTCAGATTTTTTGAGCCAAATATCCTTTAACCAAGCTTCTGTAGCCCAGAAATTGTTTCCAAATGCCATCGTCCATCAAAATGTCCTAACAGTTTGCAGACAATACTCAGTCAAGGTTTAAGATCCAGAAGAGGATAGGCACAAAGCAGACGCAACTAAAACCAACCACACTGTACACGATATAACGGTACGGCAGCTCTACTTTCATGTGCTGCCTCGCCTGTCTCACATCATCCGAGGGTAGGCCGAAAAGTCGGCACAAGAACGGGATAGTCACTGCTTTCATGAACATTCTCGTGGCAAGGAGGACGACGACCCCGATGGCGAAGCGCAGCAGGGAACGTAACACCAGGCCTGTCGTGACTGATGGTAGAGTTAGAGGCAGTGAGGATAGCGGTGGATCCTGCAGCAGCCCCAGCTGATAGTTCACATGTGAAGCCAGAGCTGCGCCAGCCCCGGTTCCAAGACCCTGAGCGGTGTCACCACGAGAGGTGCTCCACGAATCCAGAGAGAAAGCTACGAGTCCCAGGCTCACATGCGACACGATAATGACGAGAGGAGCGTAGTGGTCCGTCATGTAGTAGTTGTCGATCTTGTCCAAGATCGGCTGGAAGAAGGCGAGAACCAGAAGGCTGTACAGGAAGCCGGTGATTACTTCCTGCAAAACAAAACCACAAGTCAGTACCAAACTAGAAGCATTAGTTGTGTCTGAATATGAACTAACTTCTCTCTTTAAAATCACAAAAATAAACATGGATGCTTCCTGCCCTGAAGGGGGCGCCATGTTGAACTCCTTGTTATTCAGCATTAGTTGTAAAAGCTCAGATGAGCTCCTGACTGTTCAACCTGTTTTACTATTGAACAACGCAGAACACGAGTATATCTACAAATCAGCTGCCATGTCACAGACAGACAGATCCAAACATTATCTACAGGCTTTAAAGCATTTATAGTCGTGCTCTAGGTACAGACAGCGTTATCATCATTCCACACATTACTGACAAGGTTCCAGTATATATAAAACTAATAATGGTGCCGTTTGTCTGCATATAACTTATTCTACTGTTGAATTGTTTCAAAATAATGAACAGAATGTCTATTTCTTTCTCTTTATTATGAAAACCACTGATAAGAAGATCATGTGGTTAACTTTCTTCTTCTTCTAAAAATTCAACAAATAGGAAGCATATCATCAGAAAGCAAATCTCTTAAAATGAACCTAAAAAAACAAATAATATACCCATGATGACGTCAACCCAAACCAAACAGAGGAACTGGAAGGCTGCGTGAGTTGCCTGACATTGAGCTGTAAGCACTGAAGATGCACCACAGCAACAGCAGTCTTCCTCCCTAAAAGCAGGCATCAAAGCTGACGAAGCAATACTGCCGTAACATAACCAGCACCTGAGAAGGTTAAAGGTATCATTTCAGAATATTTTCTTTTTTAATCTGTTTCTGAAGGTTTTTGCAACATAGGCAGTTAAAACCTGCACACATCCCACAAGAATGGGATCCGGAAACAAAGCTTAAATAAAAAGGAAAAACTTTCTCATTTCAATTCATATTTGGTTAATTGTGGCTTAAGTAAAATCAATGAGCTGAACTGGGTCATCAACAAGGGCGTTCCAACTGATAAAGCTGTGATACGGATATGTTCCTAGCATTTACAACCACCTGAGGAGCAAATGAAGCTGTGCAAGCAGAGATAACAGAGGTTCAAGGCCACACTTCTAGTTTCCCTCTAAAACTGGGAGTTTAGTGTAAGCAGCTGATATGAGACGAAGGACGTGTCGGGAATTATTCAACCTGCTTACCAGAACTGAGTGCATGCCCATGTAGACTCGGCTCACGCAGACCAGGACGCTCCAGCTGAGAGCCACACCAAAGCCAAACAGGAAAGGGTACTGGACGAGAAAACACATAGGGGTTAACAAAGCACATTGTTAAACAGGTAATCCCATAGAAACGAAAAACATTCAGATTGTGGTTTTTACTTTCATGTCTTCTTTAGATGATTCACAGCAAGAAACTGAGCAGCAGCAATGATAACAGGGCACTGATAGCAGTAGGTGCGTTTCATTTATTAGCCATATGCTCATGTTTCTGAACTTTTAAAAACTCCTGTTAAAGCAAAACTCAGGATTTTTGGCCACTATTAGTCAATGTAAGACACTATAGAGGTCGCTGTGTGAAAAGGGCTGTCAGGCTGTACTTTTGCAGTAGATTCAGCAATATCAGCATTCTGACAATGACCAGTAGTCACAAGTTATCCCTCGTTCATGAAACCTCTGCATAAAGATAAGGTCTATGACTTTCTGCAACGCTGCAGTGTAAATGATGCATTAACCTGTTGCACTGAATACACAAAAACACCAGATGTGATGTGTTTTCAGGCTAATTCAGAAACATTTTCAGGAGGAAGAAAAGAAAAAAAAGGTTTTAAATAAGAACAAACTGCGATGATGAGCCGAGGCTGACGGATTTCTGGTTATTGTCTCAGCTGTACTATTGGACAGGGATTTGAGCTCGTTGTCACAGGAAGAACAAGCCTGTAACAGCTGCTGCATCCATGGAAAAAGGGGATCTAGGAGCAAGGTGGTGGAAAAATTAAAGATCTGAACTATTTTACGTCATCAGAGTGGAAACAGAGTGTTTTACCTGTTCAGCTATTTATCTGTTCAGGTAATAAACACTAGTGAGCACTGATCTTGCTTTTTGAAGAAGCGTCCCAGTTCTAAGTGATATATTTTAACTTACGGGGTGGATGGTGCACCTGTAAAATCTGATGGGGTTTTTTTCTTTGTTGTGGCCATGCAGGACACCTGAAAGCACAGAGAAAGTTCAACCAGGCCAGACAGCAGCTTCTGTTCAGTTCAAAGCCAGCTGACAGATTCCCAACCCTGATTTCAGTTGTTGAGCTCTTCCTTCCTGCTGGTGATCTCGTGCTTTGTTTCCCTGCATGTGTTTTCTCTGTCTCCACCCAAAACAAAAACGGCATAACCTTCCACTGTATTTGCTTCTCTTCCTCCAAACCTCCCTTTTGCGTCTCTCACCACTGATTCAGACAGTTTCGGGCTTCGCCTGTTTCCCGCGAGGCTGATCTTCACACTTGTCGTGAGGTTTTATCAGCACCAATGTACCTGTCAGCAAATAATTTAGCAAGGAACTGCAACAGGGAAATAGGAAAACACTAGTTTTGAGACACTTCTCAAATAGTTTTCACACAAAATATACCCACTAAAATGTAAAAACTTTTGTTTTTATTTTCCAATGCAAATGTAAACAAATATAAGCATTAACTAAAGTTAGAAGAGGCTCATCTGGTTTTAAGCAGCCGGGCTCATGAGAGGCACATTGTTCAAACCTCTAGTTTATTTATAACGAATATGCAAAAGTAATAATCAAATATAAAACATATTGTATATTTGTTAAATATTAAACAGACTAAAAAGTTTCCTTTCATTGAGCACTGCGATTGTGTTATGGTGTAAATTCACACACACCCTAACTGGACATGATTTTCAATACCAGGAAAATGACGAGGTTTTCTCTTCCTCCAAATCCCGTTCACTATGTAGAAAAGTGAGTTTAAACAATAAGGCTAAAAATATCACTTTCACACAACCGGTTTGTCAGCTTCAACATGAGATGCTTCGCCGACGTTTCAGTTCATCTCCACCTTCTTCTCCACAGCTGCTGCTGTCTTTTATGCAGGACTGGACACCAGCGATAAACTGGGATTTGTTGCTTTCTGTTGGTTTCATCAGATAACTCTGCCGGGACGCCCTGAAGAACGACTATGCTGCAATATGTTTCTTCTTTATTACAGCAGGCAGCCTATTGAGATTCCTTCTTATGTAGGTGTCCATAATGCTTTAAAAATTATTGAATATCCATAGAAATAAACTGATATATAATGGCTGAGTACAGTTGTGCTGCAAAATATCAGGGAAACATGTAATTGTGCTACTATTGTTAAAAGCTACGATCCCGATTACAATTAACCGCCATTTTCCTCACTCTTTTCTTTCTTTTCCGGAAAAGTCTATCACTTCAGCAAAGAATATTACCGACATGGAGAATCTGCATGCAAGACACTCAGAAATGTACTACTTTGCGGCTGTGATGTTGCACATATTTATATTTCTATAGAAATTGTGATTCGGTATATTGTGCAGCTCTAGGTTAAAGCAACAAAATGAAAGGAAGGAACGAAGGAAATTGCTTTGGGAAATCAGGCTTGTTCTGCGGGTCTGACCTGCTGGTTCTGATAAAAAAAATGAACTAGAAAAAATTAGGGCTCTTTGATTGAGGTAGGAGTTTTGAATCCAACAGAAAATGAAAGGATTACAAGATTATCCCTATTTATGCATCAAACCACATGTCTCTAGCCTTTATCCGATTTCTCAGAAGGTCAAGGTGAAATGCATCAAAGTACATGGTGTTGGTTGCTGCACTTATAGAGCAACAATGGTGGGGGTTCTTGTTTCGAAGCCTTTAATCACTGATCAGAGTCGATCAAGAGAAAACTGGCAAACTGAAATCTCCTGGCAACATAATGGTGCATCTCTAGATGTGACAAAAATGTCGATTTTGAAGAGACCATTCTTTGTGTTGATTCTGCAAATAATTATGCAAAGGATGTTTTAAGAAATGCATTGCAATGCAGCAAATCTTAAGCAATTATTCTAAATACCAAGCAAGAAAAATCCTGATACGTCAGGATATTTCGGTGATAAAAGAGGAACTGATCCCAGACCTATTAGTCAGCTGAAGATTTCAGTAAAAAAAAAAACAAGCATTCAGCAGTTTCAACTAAAGCAATATGCCATTGGACCTGGAGCCTTTAGGGGCCCTTGGGGGTCTGCAGGCTTCATGGTGCTTTTCTAGCATGTCTGCATCGACATGTCATGACACCATCCTTCCCTGAAGCATCTGCTCTGTCTTTAGTTAAAAACCCACATTTCTGATATCCTCACTCTGTTTCTGAAGCATGTGATAAAACTGACACCCTTTAATGCAGCATGAGACGGGCATACTGACCTGCCACCGTCCATAGGTCAGCATGAAGAGACAGAAAGGGATGGCTGTCCCCGTCATGGCGTGCGTGGAGGGCATGCTGTACTCGGAGTTGTAGAAGACCTCCACCTTGACCACGGGAGGGGAGGCCGGCCGGGACCAGCGGACCATGTCCTTGGTAGACTGTCCCACGAACAGGTTCCAGGCCCAGACCACGATGAGCCTCCTGCTGACTAGTGCGTCGATATTCCAGAAGAGGAAGGGGAAGAATACGATGAAGAACATCTCGTTACCAAGCTCCGTCCCGAAGGTGAACAGGTAGAAGAGGAACTTGTTGTGGATCAGGAACTCCTGACCCACATCCCCGGTCAGGGAGTTTCTCCGGAGGGGCTTCGCTCTGACGGTCTCTGCCGCTGCTGGACCGTCGGGCCTGACCGTGTCATCCTCTTGCTTCCCGTTAACCTGGGGTACGCCGGCATCTCCGTTCCCCACGCCTTCATCCGAGCTCTGCTGGACCCTCTTCCTGAGTCCCACACAGTCCGGGTCTGGCTGCCCGCTGTCCGGCTGGGTCCATTTCTCCGGAAACGTCCCTTTAACGCCGCAGAAACGTTGAAACCTGGCGACATGGATGGGGTCCTGGAGATACTTACAAATCTCTACAAACTTGTTTACGGCACCGCTCGCCATGTCTATAAATACTTGTAACTAGGTACACAAAACCGTTTGTTTTCAGTAGCAATTCATCATCGAAAAAGCTGAAGACGGTCGAGTCATTTCCTTTAAAAACACTATAGAGCTTTGAGCCGGAAGCCCGTAGCAGGAGACTGTTCTAAATGCTGGTTTCTGCATTTAAAACACCGACTTTGTACGATGGGGTGGTCCTATTAGCGGCATCCAAAGTCCGTTACAGTTACAGGGCGATGCGTACAGATACTAACTGCGTCAGACCACCGGGGCTGATTTCTCTGTGCTTCTTCTTCTTCTGGTGTGGCTTTCTGCTGTTCAGTCTCCAAAGAGTACAAACACCACCTCCTGCTGGACATCCAGCGCATTACACACGTTCAAAGCACTTCAATACTGCCTCAAATACACTGCCTGGCCAAAAAAAAGAAAGTAGCCACCTGGATTTAACTAAGCAAATAGGTACGAGCCTCCAAATGGATAATTACTGCATGGGCGATTATGTTTCAGCTGGCAACAAGTTATTTAACCCCAACTGGTGCAATGAGTTGCAGCTCATGTGAATGGACATTTCTGCGATCACTTAAATGTTTCCTGAAATCAACAAGAAAAACAACAGTAGAACTCTGTTTAACAGTGAAAGTAAGGGCATTTTCACACGCACAATGCTAAAGGAACTCAAGGGATTGGGACTGAACAGCTGTGTAGCCTTCAGAAAACCACTAATCAGTGAGGCTAACTGGAAAAAAAGGCTTCAATTTGCTAGGGAGCATAAAGATTGGACTCTGGAGCAATGGAAGAAGGTCATATGGTCTGATGAGTCCAGGTTTACCCTGTTTCAGAGTGATGGGCGCATCAAGGTAAGAAGAAAGGCAGGTTAAGTGATGCACCCATCATGCCTAGTACCTACTGTACCAGCCTGTGGGGGCAGTGCTATGATCTGGGGTTGCTGCAGTTGGTCAGGTCTGGGTTCAGCAACAGTATGTGTTCAAAGAATGAGGTCAGCTGACTACCTGAATATACTGAATGACCAGGTTAGTCCATCAATGGATTTTTTCTTCCCTGATGGCATGGGCAAGGTGACAATGCCAGGATTCATCGGGCTCAAATTGTGAAAGAGTGGTTAAGGGAGCATGAGACCTCATCCTCACACATGGATTGACCACCACAGAGTCCAGACCTCAACTCCATTGAGAACCTTTGGGATGTGCTGGAGAAGGCTTTGCGCAGTGGTCAGAGTCTACCATCATCAATACAAGATCTTGGTGAAAAATTAATGCAACACTGGGAGGAAATAAATCTTGTGACATTGCAGAAGCTTATTGAAACAACGCCACAGAGAATGTGTGACATAATCAAAGCTAAAGGCGGTTCAACGAAATATTGCGTGTGACCTTTTTTTTTTTTTGGTGGTGACTTTTTTTTGGCCAGGCTTTGTATGTTCATATCAAACCACAATGTAAACCAGATTAAAAAATGTCCTGTCCTCAAAAAGGATATTTGTCTTTGTTTATTTTTTTCTTTGTTGTAACAGTGTTTCTTGGAGATTAACAGTGTATTATACTATCGGAACTGCTAATTTTCCCTTAAATGGAGTCACATTTGTAAAGAAAATAAATGTGCATGTTTAGCAGAAGACCTGAGTATATGGATTGCACCCATGAAAAACTTGCCAATACCTAACAGCTTTTGGTGTAGGCAGTGTGATGGTGTGGGGTGACATCTCCTTCATGGAAAAAAAGGCCCATCATCTTTGGACGTTAATTCAATGCAGAGAGATATCAATACTATATCTGCACTAGTAGGGACCAAACTCCATCCTCAAAGATGTCAGTGTTCGTCCCCACAGAGCAGGGTTTATCAAAGACAATCTCTAAAATTTTGGGAGTGGAGAGGATGGATTGGCCTGGCTGCAGCCCTGACCTAACCCTAACTGGTACAAACAACATGCCAGAGTGGCCAACACAACCACACTGGCTGATCTGCAACACATGCTGGTTAAGGAGCAGGATGTCATCCCACAGCAGTGTGTGACCATGCTGATGACCAGCTGTTGTGGCTGTGTATGGTTTTCCCACGCCCTACTTCTGTTTGCTAAATGAATAAATTGTTCAACTGACAAATGTGTGTTGTTTCTTCAAACTTGTTCCAACCAAACAAGGCTCCAAGAGAGACAGTGACAGAATAAACTGATTGGCACTAGCAGATAGGATTTAGCAATTTTGTCAAGAGCCTTTCTCTTATCTTATGTAGTTGTACAAAATTTATTTATTTATCCTTTATTTACTCACTTTTTGTGCTGAGTTTATATCATAAGTAAAAGTAAAGAAAAAAAAATAGATGTTTAATATGTCAATATAATTATGGCCTGAACAAAACAAAACTTAAATTTAGAGGAATGAATCTCCAAAGTTTTATAACAAGTACACCATCTAATACCATCACTGGTAAGTCTGCCAATTGAAGGATGTGGTGTAATTATCCATTTTTATAGTAACTCAGAAGTTAACATTTCAATGTTTGAAATTGGAAAATTTTACAAACTTGTCCCAAGTCCAAAAATCTGTGTAGGCAAGTCAGAGTTTTTTTCGACAATTTAGCATCTTGTCAAATATGGCTGACTTGTACCTAGTGAGTCACAGTTAATTGAATCTTGCACAGTTCTTGTCATGTATGCCCCCCACTGGCCAACCACTCTGAATAGTTTCTGGAGTCAACCATAACATATGTTAACCACATTACTATGAGATTGGAGTAAAAAAGTTCATTAAATGTCTTTTTACATTCATTCAATGTCTTTCTCAAACCGCCCTTAATAGAAGTTATCGTTTTTTTCCTTTCGATGTCAAAATATGTTCTTTAATGTAATTTATGCTCGCAGTTTTCCCTTTAAATGTTCACTAATCATATTATTTTATGTTTTCTTTAACTTTCTTATTATGTTTTTTTTTTTTTTTTTTTTTTTTTTTACTTTTTATGGAAACAAAAATGCTAATTCACTTCCTGTGGAAGAGAAAAATAAACTTTCCTCTTTGGTTTAACACACGAAAATCTGACAGTAGATTTAGAAAGCGGCGAAAAACCCATGAGAGATGCCTTCAAAATAAAACTATTATTATTATTATGATTATTGGTGGTTAGTATTACTATTACAGTAGATGTTCAGAGCATATACATGTGTCAAAGGTAAGTGTCAGCGTTAAAGAAACATAACTTAGCCTCCTTCATTTATATTACTGTTATCTACAGGGTATCAAGCATAAGTTAAGAAGAAAACTGGCAATTAAACTAGGACAAAATGACATCAGAAGCCATCTTAAAATAAACATTTATTCAGTTGACTTACACTGTTTCTTTTTATGTGTAAAATTATGTTCTTATAATGCTTTTTGCAATCATTTTTTAATTTGAATTTGATGTCTAGAGATTATCTTAGCTTCAGAGATTTAAAAGCATCTATTGATCTTGCGCATAAGTCTAAAGAAGGTCTGTATTTGTGTAAAAACTTAACGGGTTATGGATCGGAGGGTCTTACTTAACTAATTCAAGCGTTATATCAATTATTGATTGTTTTAGGCAGGTCTGAATACTGGCCCTCAGTCAGTGATTAGAGACAGAATAATATGGCGTCACACTCCATAGAATAATTTGACCCAGTTAAAGCTTTGCTACAGAACTTTGATACTTTATAGGTTTTATTCATGTAGACATTTTTTTAATTCTGACAAGAGGCTTTTATTATTGAAACCCTCCACCGGATAAGCTGTTTTCACGCTGATGAGCTTGACTGTTGTGGTCTGAGTTGCAACCTGACAGTCTGCAGAGACGGGCTGTTGGTACCAGAACCACCACCTTGCCACATTGGCGCATCAGCGAGTCTTTGCCCAGATCCCTCCATCATGCATGGGGGCAAGAGGGGTCTGGTGGCTCCGCAGAACACATTCCTGGAAAATATCGTCCGGCGCTCCAGCGGTAAGTTTTATGCTTAAAATTGAAGTATTAAGTGTTGTCATTTTAATGCTAAAATTTCACTGACTCTTTATATTTTTTATGCGTGTTAGGATCTGGGATCTTATGTCATTTTTTTTGGGTTTAGCAGAAAAAGAAAACCGTCTTTTTTGGGTTCAGCGGGACCTTGTCTTTTTTAGGACACAGACTTTTATGCACTCTGATTAATTATGTAATAACCCACCTCTGATGTTCAAACTCACCGGATGAAAACAATGAACTAAAACCAATAAAACTATCCATTCTTGCAGTCTGCATTAAATTCCTGCTTATGTATAAGATGGATAATCTACTGGATGCTTTATTATGATTTAAGGTTCTTTTTGACAAATGTAATAATTTAGTCAGTACAAGGAGTATTAATATTTAAGTTAAAATCTGAAGGCATTGCCATTAAACACCAAATAGGCACGAGGCACATCTTTGATATTTTCTTTTTAATGTTTCTTGTAAGTTTAGCATCCACAGACACTAAGCATATATGAAAACACTCCCTGCTAGTCTTACAAAGGCTCAACTTGCAGCCATTTTTAAAAGAGGGCTTCTTTCTCTCCACTTAAGGGATTGTTAACGTGATTTATGCCATATAGCTTCTACTTGCTCACCTCAGTCCAGCAATGTCTTACGGTAATGCTTTTTTAATGATGTTGCTACAACTTCCTTTGTCAGACACGGTCTTCACGGAGGACTGGAAGAATGCATGTGAATCTTTTTATTATACATGCAGACTCTGTGAAAAGGTGCTTTGCAGATCAAATGTATTGAGGTATTTGTTTGTTTCTCTGAAATAGAGAAGTAGATCTCATAATGTAAGCTGGAGGAGCATATATATTTATTTTTGCACCAGTTAATTCAGCACCTTAAATCTGGAGGATCTGAACATACGATGCAGTGTAACCCTTAAAAAATCAGCTTAGCTCTAACTCTGCCTCCATGTTCTGCAGACTGCATCTTAACTGTTACAAGGCTGGGAAACTTCTAGGCTTGCCATCAATATTTAATTTGCATTAAGGCTGGAACGTAAACCTTTTATCAGCAAATATTTCTGCTCCCTGAAGCTTCAGATTACTATTTCTGTAAACATCAATGGACACTTATCTCCATTAAATTTGGCAGGTGAAGTAATTAAAAGTGTTGGGGCTAGATTTTATAACAATTTATAACTATGCACAGCATATGCAGACTTTATGTATAAGTTGGTGTGCATATATGAGGTGGATGTCAGGAGGGGTAATCTGGATGTTCAGTCCTAATCTTTCTTTACTCTTTTGTGTCAGAAAACCAGTTTCCTTTTGGGGAATGCACAAATCCTAGATTGGCCAGTTGTATATAGCAACGATGGATTCTGCAAGCTGTCCGGCTACCACAGAGCTGAGGTCATGCACAAGAGCAGCACATGCAAGTAAGATGCCATCTGTGCTTTAATGAAGCTCGATGTCAGGCTGGAGTGGACGGGCTGTAATTTATTTCTTTAAGTTTCTCATCTTCCCCGTGATTTATTGCTCAAGTTTTTGTTGATGTTCGCCTGAAAAACTTCTCAGAACTTTTCCTTGTAGATCTCAGCTGAGCTAATCATGAAAAGTAAAAAGCCTAAAGTTTATAGCTTAATCCACTGCATTTTTACACATCGTAGTCCAGCTCTAGGACAAATAAAATAACTTAATCTTTAGTTTTCAATCAGAATTTTCCATCAGAGACAACTTTTTTCTTTACCGCCTTAGGGAATGATAGCCCAAAATATATATATATAGATATTTGTTTACAACACAGAAGTGCATTTACCTAATAGAGGGATTTTATTATAGTTGGGTAAAAATGGTTAAGACCAAATCACAGTATACTAGCTGGGCTCAGGAAGAAGTCAAAATTATTTCAAAGAAATAAAAAGCCCTGCTGATACTGGACATCTTAAACATAACACCAGGGTTTGACTGTAAACCAGAAAATACCACCATCAAATGTAAAATGCAGAACTAAACAGGGAGAAGGCAGCGATTTACAGACAGGAGACAGATGTGATGATGATGGATCCGGTCCAAACTAAACCAAGAAACTGAGTTTAAAAAAATTAAATAAGGAAAATAATTTTCCAACTGAATGGATATAAACTTTAAAAGTCCTGATAACATTAACAAATAAACTCAGAAATAGTAACAATGACTTAACAATAAAAAATACAGAACCTGGGAATGATAAATGTCCTAAATCAGTGCCCAAATTTTAATTAATGTTTTTTTCTGGTCTTGGTTGTACTTGGTATTACATTTGTTTAACTGGTAAAAACAGGTTTTTGTTGTTAACACTGTTGCCACATAGCAGGAAGGTCATATGTTTGAATCCCAGGAGGGGGCTTTGTGCATGCATGGCTTTTCTGAAACAGCTTCCTCCCTCCCTCCATTTCAGGGTTAACCAAGGATAAAGAGGGAAAGAAAATGGATGGACACTTCAATGTTAAATTCAATTTCTTCATAGTCAATGTCATAATCAAACCTCACAATTATGACTTTTGACAGTATTATTTCAGGAAATAGTTGTGTCATGCTCCCTTTTTAATTTGCTCTCTTTCCTTTTCTGCAGCTTCATGTATGGTGACCGGACCGACAAAAAGACTATAGACAAAATCAGACAAACCTTTGACAACCATGAGTCTAATTTCCATGAGGTGCTGCTATATACAAAGAATAGTGAGTATGGACGTATTTGGTTAAAAAACATCACAATTAAAAGTTAGATTTATTCGTCTTAGAAAACAAATCTGGTTTGGTTTCTATTTTTTCCTCCAACAGGTACACCAATATGGCTTTACATGCAGATAGCCCCAATCAGGAATGAAAACGACAAGGTGGTGCTTTTCCTCTGCACCTTCAGAGACATTACACTTTTTAAACAGCCTATAGAAGATGATTCAGCCAGAGGTGAGGCCAAATGGGTTTTTACCTTGTTTAATTATGTTTAACTGTATTTACTATACCAAAGCATGAGGTCTTTTCTTAAACAATGCAGCCAGCTGAATGAAAGACAGAAAAAGAAGCACATTCAGACCTCTTTATTGCACATGGGTGACTTTGCAGACGTTTTTCTCCTGGTGTCTTGCACAGAGCTGCCCAGGTGTTGTGTGTTCAGGTCAGTGAACAGTGGGTTTCTCAGGATCTCTTCAGGGCCATGTCCCAGAGGAGTAAGAGTGCCAGTGAGGCCAAAAGCAAAATAATAAAACAGTATGAACATACAGGGTTTACAGTAATAACCTGAAACAAAAGAAAGTCATGCCATGTTCCACTTCCCATTCTCTAAAACAACAATTTTACACAGTTCTACTTTCTAAACAGTGATTTGCCAAATTATTCATACACAACAAACTTTGACACATTTCTTTAACGCCATAACCCTAAATTTAAATGCATTTATTTGGTAAAAAAAACCACAAAGTAGTGCAAAATTCTAGAAGGAAAATAATACAGGGCTTAAGCAGAAATCTGAAAAGTGTGGCATGGATTTGTATTCAGCTTGCCAGAGTCAGTACTTTGAGAGCCACCGTTTGCTGTAATTAGACCTTCATGTCTTTAGGGCTATGTCTCTGCCAGCTTTGCACATCTAGAAACTGAAACTCTTGTTCTTTGCAGAATAGCTCAAACTCAGTCAGAGATCAGACCATTCTGAACACATGAAGATGCTTTGATCCAAATCCTTTCCATAAAAACCTTTCTTCTTAAACAGGATTGTAGTTAAACAAGGTTCTACTACCTTCTCTTTACTGTACCTCGTTGATTTTATTGATTTATTCATTTTGTGTTCATGATGTACACTTCTGTTTTATGTATTTTAAATTTTACTGTGAAGGGTTTGTGACCTTTACAATCCCAAGTGCTCTTTTTGTCCTAGTCCTACTAAATCAATTTTGTCTTGAGCCGTAAACCTATATGTCCCTTCAACACTAAATGGCTAATACATTTCTAAAAAGACTATATATAATTTTGAAATCAAAAAAACATAGAATTACATTTTAGTTTTTTTTAACAAATAAAACGTTTATAATGACAGAACGACGACATGTTCTTACAACAAATGATGATAACATTTTCTAAAACAGCACATAAAAATATAAGAACCAAAGGAAAAAAATACTTGTGACATTATTGTAATTCTCATTTTAAAAATCATTGCAGGTAGCATGAAGTTTACATGAAAGCCTTTCTTACGCCCCTTGCATATTAAAACATTGCTCTGTTCAGTGACATCAGCTGCAGTGGAGTGCCTAAAGAGCCACATGTGGCTCCACAGCTGCAGGTTGCAGAGCTAACAATAGTTAAATAGTTAAATAATGTAGTTCCATCCATCCTCACACCTCTGAGCAGCTTCCTTGTTAGCACTAAAGAAAAGCATCCCCACAGCATGATACTCCCTACTGCCACCACTGGGGGGTTACACTGTGGGGATGGGTTTGGGAGTGTTGGGTTTTAATGCTCTTCTTGTCAGGCGTGTCATTTTATTTGGCAACTGAATTTTATTTAGGGGCATTAGAACAAAGGGTGTTGAATACCATTGCTCACTTTTCTTCTCCTTATGCTCAACTGTCTCATGAAATCCCATTTAAATACCCTGAAGTTTAAGGATGTAACCTGACAAAATGAGAACATGTTAAAGTACATTTGCAAAACACCATACATATGTGTACTGTATATGTTTTGCCTTGATTAAACACTTATTCAATAGGATGGACCAAATTCGCCAGGCTCACAAGAGCACTTACCAACAATCGGAACCTGGTGCAGCAGCTAGCTCCTCTGAACAAGCCTGAGGTCAACCACAAGCCTTCCCGACTGGTTGAGGTCAGCAGAACATCCCCCTCAAAATGTAACGAATAAATCTGTAACGTCTACATTTGACACAGGACTCTGTTTCCTCTCAATAAAAGGCTCTGCAGCTTGGATCGGATATCCTCCCTCAGTATAAACAAGAGGCCCCCAAGACCCCTCCGCACATCATCCTCCACTACTGCACCTTCAAGACCACATGGGACTGGGTCATCCTCATCCTGACTTTCTACACTGCTATCATGGTTCCCTACAATGTTTCCTTCAGGACCAAGCACAACAACCTGGCCTGGCTGGTGGTGGACAGCGTGGTCGACGTCATCTTCCTGATCGACATTGTGCTCAATTTCCACACAACCTTCGTGGGTCCGGCTGGAGAAGTAATCTCAGACGCAAGGCTGATTCGGATGAATTACGTGAAGACATGGTTCGTCATTGACCTGCTGTCCTGCCTGCCCTACGACATCATCAATGCCTTTGAAAATGTAGACGAGGTAACTTCAGTTTTCTTCTGTGACTTATGTTGCATTCAATTTCTCTTCAGTCAGAACTTATATCTGAGAATAACATTACACCCAGCTTAAGTCCTAAAATCAGTGGGATTTGCTAAATATGGTTATTGGGGGTGAAGGCTGATTACAAAGTATCTCTCTGTATTTCTGTATTTTTTACATTCAAACACTGTGAGGACATTTCTAGTAACAGACTGTCAAAAGTGTAGTAAAAAGCTTATTACTGCAGCTTTTATTACATTTCTAAGCAGTCATTGAATTTTTGGTCAGTTTTGGACAGTAACTAGCATGACTTACCAAGTCAGATTTCAGAGTTCAGGGCTCATTTCAGATAATCTTTCCTGCTTAGAGCTTGGAAATTTCTGATGCATGCTCCCACAACAATATGGAATCCTAAAAGCTTGGATTGTACACTGCATATATTTTTTGTCATTACGTAATGGACAAACTGTTCCATGTTTTTATCTGATAAGTCAGAGAGGAGTAGGCCTTTGAGGGGTGGTGCTTTAAGACAAAACTTTAAAAAAGAAAATTACAGAAAGGTGCAAAATGCTAAAAAGAAAGGTATTTTTGTAACTTTTTAGTATAAAAAAATAATTAAGTTGATTTAGGGTTGAAGTCTTTCTAAGTTAGTTTTCTCAGGGATGTTTTACACCACATGTAAACCATAAATTATTATTTTTTTTATTGTCTGTTGTAGGATGTCACCCCACATGCCTCCCCAGCAAGTCATCTCCGTGACTTTTCAAATTTCCACAGGAACTCCACTCGTACAGAGGACTCCATTCTTCCAGTAAGTCCTTCTTTTAGGTCTGCCCTGGGGAACACCTTTTAATTAACAGTGAATTATTACTGGATACCATTACATTTGTTATGCATTTGAAAAGCTCATAGACCTTTTTTTATATATAGGAATAAAAACTTATTACCAAATTTCCTATTGCAGCTATATCAGACATGTCAACACCTTCAGCCCTTTGGTTTGCTAAAGATAAAGATAATCAATAAAATAACACCCTGGAAATTTAATAATAAACTATATGTTAAAAAGAATAAGCTGAAGAACCAAAACCGAAATGTATGTTAGCTGCAAAAACAATTGATATATACATAATAAAATAATTCAGCCTTTAATGACATTGTAACACCCTGATAAAATTGAGCTTTATGGTATGTTGCTTGTCAGGCCTCCTGACCCTTCTCTCTTTCCAAGATAGATAAAACTTCATCAGATGATGGCAAATTTGGAAAATGTTATTTTGGAAAGCAAGCATAACCTTGGTCTGCTCCTAATACTACAATGTTGACACTAGGGGTAACACATCTGCACTAGGATGGGTAGACTGTCCTTGTATTTGAGGTCTCTGCACCTCCTCCATCAGTTTCAACCTTGTTGTGGTGGAAAAAACACCATCAGTATCTTTGTCAGCTTTAGCTGGGTAAGAAGATGCAGATGAAAAGATATTCTGCGTAAATTCAGTACAATGCTTAGGCGTCAATTATTGCAAGACACGTTACCCCCCACAGCGCTCTGTCTGTATATATCAGTTAAAGCAGTCAGAAGGAATTATGACGACAATATCAAATTTCTGTTTGTGTTTTTACTAATCCCTGTGAGATGATCTTAGCGAGGCAGTGAAGCAAGAAGTTGGCTGTATTTGATATCATATTATAATACTCTGAGTGCTTTTGTCTTCTTGTCTTCTTCGTGCCTCTCCCAATCCTATGTGTAATGTCGAGACGCATTTACTCCTCCCTGGCTGGGAGCCCCCTTTAAACTGGGATGAGCTGTGCATAATATTCTCTTGGTTAGATAGTTTTTGTTGCAGCCAGAGGAATGGCAGGAAACCTTGCCATGAGCAGCCATAGTGACAGAACTCAAAATAAATTGGGGTTCTTGGTTTTTTGCAAGCATGATGAGGTTGGAGCTTTGGCATAGAGATGGTGGGTCAATTCCTCTCTAACATTTGTTGATGACCAAACCAGAACAGTGTGTACGGGCAACACATCATGGTAAAACAACCGCGGCTACTATAAGACTTTCCCACTCACCAGAACCCAGATACCACCATGATAACAAACCACCCATGGTACACAATGGGGAGCACCACTAAAAAAACGTTCCAACACCTTGCAACAACCATTCACATCCTGGCCTATTTTTCATGCTGTGGGTCAGTCCTAACCCTAACCCTTTTTCTTTAAAATACCTTTAATGAGGAAAAAGTTTTAAAGTTTTATTTATGGAACTCAAACCGATTGGCCTTCCTCTTTATACAGATCCTTCTGCTTACTTTTAGTCCAGAAAGGTTCACGTGCCATTTAGAAACATAATATGAGACGAATGAAACAACAGGGACAGATGAGTGACTCAGCCATTTATGTTGGCAGACTGGATGAAAGAAGCAGATATGTTTTGCCAACAGGTGTTGATGGAAGCTGAACAGAGCTACCAGAAGGGTCAATATTGGGCGCACATTCACCAGGTGCCCACATTAACAACCGTTGGTCCCTGTTTGCCAGATGTGATAATAGGTTTCTGTTTGATAACTCATTTTCAATACTATTATGCAAAATGTATTTCTGTTAGGTTTATTGTTTCTGTTTCTACTAATTTTAAAAATAGTTTAGAATCTTGAACTACCTAATTTATAATGGAAAAATAAGGTAATTAAGGCAATGCAGTAACATAATTAAGAAATTCCTTTAGTCTCCCTGAACAGATCAAACTTAAGATACAATTCTGTGTCTGTGTGTTTTAATTCTGCAGGGTCTCAGCAGCCTCTTCAGCTCCCTGAAAGTGATCCGTCTGCTGCGTTTGGGCCGAGTGGCCCGGAAGCTGGACCACTACCTGGAGTACGGTGCCGCCGTCCTGGTTCTCTTGGTGTGCGTCTTTGGCCTGGTGGCCCACTGGCTCGCCTGCATCTGGTACAGCATCGGGGATTACGAGGTCATCGACGAGACCACCAACAGCATCAAGACGGACAGCTGGCTCTACCAGCTGGCCCTGAGCATCGGAAAGCCTTACCGGTATAACGCCAGCGGGACAGGCCGGTGGGAAGGTGGCCCCGGCAAAGACACCCTGTACGTTTCTTCCCTCTATTTCACCATGACGAGTCTCACCACCATTGGATTTGGCAACATTGCTCCGACAACAGATGGAGAGAAGGTTTTCTCCGTGGCTATGATGATGGTGGGCTGTAAGTACTCATTCATCCACAGTTTGCTTTACAATTTGCAGAAATTCCCCTGGAATATACTTTACCCCGTCATATACATCATGGTGGGATAAGATGCATCAGCTGAAGTGGAACTATATCAAATAGTTCTGATATTATGCAACAGTCTCATAGTATCATCGTCACTGTAGGGTGATCTGAGTGACTGTAAGTAGAGCTAGATACTGAAGCAACATCGAGGCAGGAAAGGGTGATATAACATTGTGAAGCTATAAACCATCAGCTGAGGAAGAGACAAAATTGTTTAAACTTGCCAGAGTATGAATCTAGGAGCACCGTCTGCACATATTCCCGGAAACAAAATAAATATATATGAAAAACAAGGTATACAGCTCTAGTCTGCAGTTTACACATAGTCATCATGAACATCTTTGTTTTTGGGGTGGAATGGTGATACAACATATACTTTAAATGATTTTTAACAAGTATTGGTGCATTGGCTTGATTTTACTCCGGATCTTGTTTTATTGTGGTTATTTTGGTAGAGTTCATTTATATTGGGCAATTTTCTGGCCAGCAGCCAATCTTATCTGACTTCCATACATTCTTAATAATAAATAGCTCAATATCTATCCTGTTCGACCATGAAACTTTCCCTTTGAAGACATTTGGATTGTCCATGTGGGCAGCGGCACACTTCCATCATAATTAAAGGTGCTTGTTTTTTGTAGCTTTTCTGTGGACAGTAAGACTGGTGTCCCAGCAGTTTTCAGTTAATTATGGGCTTGAGTCTTGGTGGTTCCTGGGTTGTTTCTGGATATCCTATTTCATGTCCGTTCACCAAGGGGTGCCAGTTTGGGTCATGTGTTTGAAATATGGATATACGTGGGTGTTGCTGCAGTGATCCTAAACATCTATTAAAACCCAGTCTCAGAACCATTGAAACGTGTGGACTAGATCTGTGGCAGGAAACCAACTAATTTAAATGCTATACTGTCAAGAATGAAGTCCAAATATCCAGCCATAATGATGGCAGGAGCTTATTGATGGCTATAGAAAGTGTGTGGTTTCTCTGCATCTAGGTAAACAAATGTTTACTTAGATGTTTGTGGGAATTTGTGTGTATATTTAAGAATGTGAGTGTAACTTTGACCTTGTGTTGTTTAAAGAAAATCCCCAACAAAATCAAACAAAAGCCTGAAAGTCTTATTTTAAAAATGACATTGAAAAGAGGTTTGAAAATCCACAATTAAAACCTAAATTTACCTCGATATTATGCAGATGACGGTTGCATGTAAACTTACAGTTGGAACTGTATATTCTTTGATGCTCTTTTTATCCCATTCATGCATTCACCCATTCATAATGAATGAGCAGAATCTTAAAAAGAGATTAAACAGTCTGGACACACTTGCTTGCACACGGCAGCATGCTCGCTGCAGTCCTGCCGGCTACGTAACAGCTGCCACTATAACAACATATGGTGAATATGTCAGACGGGAAGTGTTGTGTGTCTTTTTACAATCATCCTGTCAACATATGGATATTTTATGCATAGATTGCATAAAACGTTTGTTCAGACGGATTTATTTAAGCTAGATATATTTATCTGCACTGGAAGTCAACTTTTGCATAGACACTCAGTGAAACAACTGCGTAAAACTGTAAGAATATTTTTAAAAATATACAGTTACATTAACTTTACTGACACTTTCTATAAAATCCTAATAGATCTTGTTGCAACAAGGCGGATTACAGCGTTCTCATCTTTCACTGCAGCCTTAAAGTACAGTTGAGTTTTTGGAGTCATTTTTGTTGATTATAGGAAGTGACATGTTCAGCGCCCATCACAGCCTGTCTGTCTGAAGGTTCCTCCATCTCAAACAAAACCATTGTCTCTACGTTAAATTTTTCATATGAGTATTTTTCAATCTTAGCTGTTTACAAATGAAGAATTAAATCAGGTTTTGTTTTCTCCGTTTCCTGTGATTAAAAAAAAAGAATTATTTACAGAATTTACCTCGAACATTCGAGCAATTTTTTACCTCCCAGACCTGGTCCAGCCGCTCCATTGGTTCAGTAATGCTCTAGTTGCAATGTGCAAATTTAACAAATTTTGGGTTTTTATTATCTGGCAGCTTTTCTGAAGCTTTCCCATTTTGACTTCATGTATGCTATCTATGTAGATTGCAATAAATTCTTTTCAGTTCAGCAGTTCATTAAGATCATTAAGCTAGCCTAAGAAAATCAGAGCCTCAAGATACAAACAAGAGCAGACCTGTGACATGTTCTGCTTTAAAAAGCACAAATACCCTGACAAAGAGCGAGATGTTCCCACCAAACAACATTTCCAGCAGCTCTGCTCACTAGCAATAAAGTTATGGTTCAATAATTTAATCTAGTCTATTTGCTTGGGAATATTTACATGGGGGAAAAAACAATGTTCTTGACTATTTCACTTTAATTTATCTTTTCCTAATAACTGTAAGAAAGCCATAAATGATAAATATGATTAATTGCATTTGGCAAGATGCCAACAGATAAGAAAGAACCTAAATGGTAGAAAGCTGGATCTTTAGTTTCCTATATTTTACAACATTTCTGAGCTTTTTGAAAGCATTTATGAAATTATTTTAGACCTGACTCTTTGTAGAGGAAATACAGTCCAACAACATTGCAGCTGGTAAACTCATATAAAGCTGTTAAACATCAGTTCAGCTGGTTGAGATGGACAACATGACAATGAAGTTAGCGTCAGATTTGTAATTTCTGCAGTTAAATAAGTGAAACAGTTCGTTAAATGGTCCCTTTAAGTGGCACAAATTGTATGCTAAATTTTGCAAGTAAGGTCAGCAGAATCTATCTGCTAATGCTATTGAAACTGTAGCTGAAAGAAAATTTTAGGAAGGTTAGCATTCACCTACACCTACACTGCAAAATATAATGAAGAAACTTTGAGATCATCTAAAAGATAACAAATTTTAAAAAATGTTATTTACTTATGCTACTACAATAAAAGATACATTTATTTTAAGGCTTTCTGTATAACCTTTTTATAAATTTGCCTCTTTTAATACACACAATACTAGTGTTTATTAAAAAAGATATTTACTCAAAAAGTGGATTTATTAGTAGTGTTGTAATTCTCTATAAATGAACATAAATTTGTATCAGCATACTGCATGCTTTACTTTAACCATCCACTGACTAACATCGCCGTGCCTTTAACCTTTAATCAGCTCCTGTAAAACAGCATGAAAAGTGATGCAACGACACCAGTGAGGACTCAGAAAGTGACAGCCACGCACAGAGGTTTGTGCATCTCAAAGTAAACATCCATTACTCTGATGGTGGCCCGATCGAATTGAGACCCCCTCTGTAACAATGCCGTGTCAGCTTCAGTTGCAGCTGATAAAGTTCCTGCTACAGATACGATAATTAACCACGAGAACATTTTCAGAGCGGGAGAGTTGCCTGCAGGCTGCAGGGAAGGAAGTGGACAATGAGCCATCACGTTAGATATGCGTCCTAACCTCTGTGCTCCTGCTGTGAGGAGTGGAACGTTTTCTCCTTGAGTGGGTAAAACGTCACGATATGAGATACTGACTGACTCTTTGAGGTCACAGCAGTGCAACACTCAAACGTGCAGTGGAAATTATATCATAAAGACTTAATGCACCACTCAATGTATCTATGTGTGGTTGTATAGTTTTAAAATCAGTGTTATTTAAACTACAATTTGCACAAAATGCTAGCTATGAAATTAAAATAGATTAATGTGATTAAAATAAAGTGTAAAGAACTGCTTTTTTATATGGAAAGACAGTAATAGAAAGAATTGTTTACTGCACCCTCAACACCTTTTTGGCAACTAGTAAAGATGCTTAAAAGGTTCTTACAGTAAAAGTATTTTTATTGCAGCAGCATATTCTCACACTCAAAAGCCTTGTAAAATCCAGGATTTAATATGAGGGAACGTATTGATTTTTGGGGTAAAAAAAAATCCAATGTTAAGACATACTTATTCTTTATTTTTTTTTACAAAATCTATTGTGTTTAGGTACTTTTACTTCTTAATTCATCAAATTCTGTTTCCCTGGAGCATAAATAAGATGTGGCACGAGACCCATTTCTCTTACCCACTTTACAAAATTGGAAAGTCAAGAAACCATATCATTAAAGTGAGCCAGATGCGTTTTGATCTTCATAGTTCAGGACGTTGTTGGCAACAAACACTCTAGGTGAGTCAGGTATAAAACACCTGTAACAAATGGACCTCATGTCCATGTGAAGCAGGGTGGAGGATGTGTGATGCTGTGCGTGCTTCTCTTCTAAAAGCCCTGGGACCTTTGTTAGATGGCATCATGAACCCTTTGCAACATCTGACAATTTGAAATAAAAATCTGGTTGCCTCTTCTAAATAAAAATGAGAAAGTTTTGGCACTTTTAGTAGGGTGATCATCCAAGAAGATGTGGCCAAATCAACACAGAGATGGTTCGCTAGACACAAAATCAACCTTTTTTATAGATCCTGTAGAAACCCTGTTGGGTGAGCTAAAGAAAAAGCATAAGGAAGGACCCATGACTCTGGACAATCTAGAGAGATTGTTAAAAGATGAATAATTAAAGTTTTCTAAGTATGGTTTAGCTATTTCTATGTTATAGAAGAAGAATGAATGTGTGTTACTGGCAAAAGGCTTTGCAGAGCGTCCCCCCAAATCAATACATTTTCTTAATTTTTCACTCTAAGATATGCTACCACCATGAAAGATGAATTTATTTGAAGCCGTTTTATACATTTAATCAGGGTTTCAATAAGTGTATAGTGAACACTTTATTTCACCAAATCGTCAGAGCAAATCATGACTGTAATTGTTTACTTTATGCTTAATTAATCATAATCATGAATTCCTTTTACGTATAATAATGTGAGCCTGTAAGATATTAGCTTATTACAACAGACTTTGGCCAAATAAATGAAGGGGCTGATTTAAAGGGGTTTAGGGTGTTGCATGGTTGTTTGTCCTGTGCCCTCTTGCTACCCTGTGGTTATAACTGGTTTATAACATCCCCCGTTTCCATGAAGCTTTCCCCTTTTTAAAAAAAATCCCCCAAAATTATTCAAAACCCCCTGGCAGTTTTAGGAAAAAAAATTAAATTTTTTTAATTTTCCCCAAACATGGGGTTTCTGGACTGGGAGATGGATGGTCAAAAATATTTGTGAAAAAGAAGAGGCTTTTAAAAAAAGGGTTTTGGGATTTTTTGTGATGCTAATAAATGTTTTTTCAGGGAAATTATTTTCTAGGGAAAAAATGTAAAAAAAAACAGAAAAAAATTCAACAAAAGAAAAAAAAAAAATTTCCCGAAAAATGATTAAAATAAAAATTCTGCCAGGGGTAATTTTGGTTTTAAACGCAATACACTAAATAAAATTTTTTTAGAAATTTTTTTTTTTTTTTATTATTATTATTTTTAAAGGTGTACCTTGTATTCCTGTTATTTTTATAAATAAATAATATTCTTGCTTCTTATTTTGGGAAATTATGTTTGCTCTTTTAGCATGGTGTGTTTTTGTCCTGTTTTCCCTTATTTTTCCTCTTAGCGTGCTGTTGCGAACCATTTTGGGGGGAAAGGTGCCCCACCACCCTTCCCAAACAGATGTCCACCAAAAAAAAACCCGTAACCAGGGATTTTTCAAAAAATGGCGGGACTTCCTAAAAGCTTTATCGGGTTTCCCCAAAAGGTTTTTGAGCGAGGGGTAAATGGACTTCATCGTCTCCACCTGGGCCATGTCTAAAGGCATCGACACAGACAAGGTACCCATGCTCGCACTTAAAAAACGAAAGAAGCTAAGCGCTTTCTTCAATAAACCAATTTTCATCACGTAACTTTATTAAAAGATGAGTCAACAGCAAGAAACTAAAGAAATCAATAAATACTCCCAGCATCATCTTTTCTCTGATACTCACACATATGTACCTATAGGTTGCCTTTTTATTAGTATAAAAATCTATTTTGCCTAAAAGGTTTTTTTTTTTTATTGGGAAATGTTTTTTAAATTCTGTATTAATTTTAAAAAAAAAATGTAAGCATAATCTGGAGTTTGTAATCAGGGAAAAAATTTCTATTTCCTGGGATTTTCCCTTTGAGGAAAAACCCTTTGCTCCTAAAATTCAGGAGTGTTATTGTGCTGTGTTGCACAATGAGACCTGAAAGATGTTCTTTTAATTATTTACCATTAATTGATAAGGACATACTGCATTATCACTTCCTTGAATTCTTTGCCTGTAAAAGAGGAATGGTTTACAATAAGTTAAGGATGCGTTTTTGCTGCTTTGGTCCAGTCCATCACAGATGCCTGTTAAAGTTTGCTTAAAAATGTACATTTCTACAATCCAGTCCATCTCATGAAAAATAGAGGTAGCTTACAGCCAAGGGATTCCCTTAGGTGACAGTTTCCTACCAGCACATAAGACAGAGAAATATCCCAAATATTGCCTGTTTATGAGCATTATGATTAAGGCATATTAAAGCAACAGCATTAAAAACAACTGTTATACTAGTTATATTAATTAATGACACTTGGTTTAATCTCTTGAGACAAAAAACACAGGAAATATGCTTCCATATTTGGAGTTTAAATCTAATTTTGTGTCAGAACCACTTGCAAAATGCCTTGAACCTTTATGGAGTTTAATGAGCAACGGGGGGTGACACTTGTAGAAAGGAGGGTTGATGATTGCCGATATCTAATAGAAAGTGATGCAGATCATCAGTGCATCTAAAGCCCCATACCCATCAGTAATTACTCAGTAAATGGTTGAATATACAACAAAATTGCTCTTTTAGAGAGAAATTAATGTTTTATATCAACATCTAAAAGCCTTTCTGCTAGGTCAATACCACACAGTTCTGTTATATGGTGCCAGTTCTTCACAGAAGTCATCTCAAAGTGCTTTAAAGGAAAAATTGCGATTTGTTTATCATTTCAGCACAATCCAGTTCAGCCCATTGCAATTTAGTATAGCACAGTCAGATTCAGACAGATCTGACATTATAACATGTCAGCCTAAGAACAACAACTACTGATTTACATTGTTATACATTATATGTGATTGGTGAAGGATGCATTCATGCTCCAGTTTGTTCTTTATATCCCTGTTGATTTATTAAAAAGATTCAGTCACACATATTTCAGTATCACATTGAATTTATTGTATTGTACAGCATTTAATGTGGCCTCACTCATGCATTGCTTGGCCACTTCCTGTTTTCATCATTTTAATAATGCTTGTCCCTCATTGGTTCCTGGTTATTCAATGAACATCAAGAATTAACCTTTAACTTGATATACTGGAATCTCTTTTCTATCAAAACTATTAATTTATGTGTTTATAGCAGCCAAATAAATGGTTCTCTGTACAGTTCTAACCATTTCAAGAAGTAGTACGAAACGTTATTTTAAAAATATTTCATAAAATTACACTACAGGAGTTTTCTTTAGGTAAATGTCCATGCTAATAAACATCAGGAATTTAGAGAACTTAACTATACATCCAGTTTTAGATATTTAGGTAATGCCTGATTAATTTTTAAATGGCTACGATGTTAAAAGTGCAGCCATTGAAACTAAAGCCATTGAAATGAATATGAAAAAAACATTTTAAAAAGATGAGGGATAAAAAGCCCTTCTGTCCTGTGATAAGTGTGACAATTTCCCACTGCAGCTATTGCTCGTAGCCAATTCAGTGAAATGTCTGCTTAGGACAAAAAACTTTACATAGTCTGATTTAGTTCTGGCTCTGATTTAACCAGAATTTTGGTGGGAAAGTAATCTTTGTTTCATCATTGTGATGTTGCTAAGAGTGAGATCTATTATAGGTAAGATATTGAATGTCCATAACCTCACAACAGAACCCCACAAAAAAAAAAAAAAAAACTTCACACTGTCTCTTTCAGATTCAGCTTAGACCTCTCTGCAATACTTTACTTTTTTATTAGATTTAACAACTCTTTAGAGCCAAAGCTGACCTTCTCTGTCTTGCAATCTGTCCCGAAGGTTCTTTCCATCTGTCCCAAAGACATGCGTGCAGACATCTGCGTGCACCTCAACAGGCAGGTGTTCAATGACCATCCAGCGTTTCGTCTGGCGAGCGACGGCTGCTTACGCTCCCTCGCTGTCGAGTTTCAGACCACGCACTGCGCGCCTGGAGACCTCATCTTCCACATCGGAGAAAGCGTTGATACCCTCTGCTTTGTTGTCTCCGGCTCACTTGAAGTCATCCAAGATGAAGAGGTCATCGCAATACTTGGTACTTCATTTATTGGGGCCTTTGAAACTTAAACAGAGGTTTTTCCTATGTCATATTTACAACAGTAAATATCCACTTTTAAACCTGCTAGTGCCTTCATCCACTGAACTTTATCACATTTTGTCATGTTACATAAACTCTTCTTGCTACTCTTCGATAAAAGCCATATTTGTGAAGGGCATAAATGATAGTTTTTCGTTCAACAGATTCTCCCACCTGAGCTGTGGATCTGTGCAGCTCCTCCATTTTCAAATAATGGACTGAGCAGTCCTATGTGAGATGTTCAAAGCCTTTAATGTTGTGTATTAACTTAACTCTGCTTTGAATCTTGGGAAAATGCACACTTAGGACTCTTTGGAACCAACGGTTCCATCTTATATATATCTTATTTTCTCTATAAAACTATAAAATCTATTAACACAAAATCTATAAACTTATACAGATTTTTTTATTTACTTTTTAATGGCATTTTTGTCACAGTAAGACGTAATAAGAGGTGTAGAAGTAAAGGGGTCTGAATACATATGCATTTTTATAAAACAATATAAAACTGTATTATTGGTATGTATCATTTACTACTTTGTGTTGGTCTATCACATGAAACATTAGTAAAATACACAAACGTTTGTGGTTGTAACATGATAAAACTTGGAAGTATGAAGAGGTATGAAGACTTTTGCAAGGTACTATTTAATGAATTTGTGAGAAGAGAAAACATACTTTCAAATCAAACTCTTTTGTGTCTTTTTATTCCTAAACTGATGATGTTTGGATCCTTGCAGGTAAAGGGGATGTGTTCGGAGATGTCTTCTGGAAGGAGACCACGCTGGCTCGAGCCTGCGCCAACGTGCGAGCGCTGACCTACTGTGACCTGCACGTCATCAGGAGAGAAGCTCTGATGAGGGTGCTGGACTTTTACACCGCATTCGCCAACTCCTTCTCCCGCAACCTCATCCTGACCTGTAATCTACGGAAACGGGTAAAAATGACGCAGGAAGCACTGTTTCCTCCTGACCGCTCATAGAGCATTTATCCTTCCTAAGACCCTGAGATTTTTTGCTTTCTGATCTTTAGGGTAAGTCGCTCATATGTTCCACTAACATTATCCTATTCGATCAACATCTCATAAATTATTCATGATTATTCCTTTCAAAGTCGATTCTTATATGAAACAACTTACAAGGCTACAGAAGCATTTAAAATGTAGCTGTTTTTTACAAATTCAATAGAGTCAAATATATAATGTAACTATTTTATAAAGAGCCAAAAAACAGGAAAATAATAAAAATTTTAAGAGTTCCTTAATAGTCACATTGAATAAAATCACAAATGCAATGAAGCAGCTCTGATTCTGAACAATAAAAAACCTGTAAGATGTTGCATGAAATATAAATAGAAAATGAAGTGATCTGCAAATAATTTAGACTCTTTTCTCAATAAGAAAACAGTACAGGTTGCTCTGTAGAAACAAATACCTGAGGTCAGATTTAACATTTTAATTTCCATTAACAATGTTGAAAACTTTCAGTTTTAATATTTGGTGGTTTATCTTTATGCAGTTTCTTTTTTCTCAGTACAAGGTTTAAATAACTAGATTTGATGTCACATTCTACAACTTACCTGAATGTTTTTGGTAAAACAGCAATGGTAGTGTGCTGCAGTGTTTTTTTTTTAATGATTGGATTTTTAAAAATTGTACATTTTTAAAACAAATGCTGGTTCTTCAAATCTACAATTTGAAGTACTACGGTTGGTTTTAAAAATCTAACATTTTAAGTACTACAAATTGTCCAAGTACAATGAAAAAGTCAGCAGAAAATTAGATAAAGCAGCTTTTTGATGTTGATCCATATTAATATTATTAGAAAGATTGAAAAAAAGATTGGCAATAGGAAAGCCATTTTTGAGTCATGTAAGGGAAACACGGCCTACGTGTGGAAGAAGATGCTTTGATCAAATGAGACCAAAATGTAATATTTTCACATAGCTGCAAAATGCTACATGAGGCAGACATGTAACATTGCACTTCACACTCAACAACCCATCCCCACAGTGAAACATGGTGGTGGCAGCATCTTACTACGGGGATGCTTTTCTTGGTCAGAGCTGTAGGAACATAAAACGAGATAAATGCAGGGAAAACCTGTTAGAAGTTGCAAAAGACTTTAGTCTGGGGCAGAGGTTCTCCTTCCAGCAGGGGAACTCTAAACATACTCTAAACAACCAGGGCATCAATGGGATATTTCGATCAAAGCATATTCATGTGTTAGAATGGCCCAGTCAAAGTCCAGGCCTAAAGCCAACTGAGAATCTGTTTCAGTACATTGATACTGATGTTTACAGATGCTTTCCATCTATTCTGTGTAAAAAATTTTAGTCTCTAAATGTGCAAAGCTGATAGAGACAAACTTCAAAGACTTGCAGCTGTTTTTGCAGCTAAAGGTGGTGACACAGCAGGGCTGAATACAAACAGCTGCAACATTTTTCAGATTTTCATTTGTAAAGAAAAAAAAAAGTGGTATTTTCTCTCTATTGTATAATTATATAGTACTTTGTGTTGGTTTAATAACACAAAAATTACTTTTGAACTTCATTTCTTGCTCTTTTTGTCTTATTGCAGCTGTTAATAGTCCATATTTATGTTCATAGACTGCCTTTATTGCTTCAGTTTTTAATTGCTTTCATTTCCGCCCTGCAGGTAATCTTCAGAAAGATTGCCGATGTGAAGCGAGAGCAGGAGCGGCAGAGAAGTGAGGTGGCTCTCTCCATCCCTGAAGATCACCCTGTTCGTAAGTTGTTCCAGAGGTTCAGGCAGCAGAGGGACTCTCAAACGCCGGGAGAGACACAGGCTTATTCGGACCAAAACTGTGTTCAGATGGAGCCGCAGCATCACCACCGCACTGACTTAATCCATTGCAATCAACAGCAGGAGCAGATCACAAAACCCTGCACGGAAGCAGGGAGTGCAAGCAGAAGAAGAAGCATGGCTGCTACACAGCAAGAGTGCAATGACTCTAGAAAGTCAGAGCAGGGATGCACTCAAGTAACCATGGAGTCGAGGCCTATTCAGAGGAGCCTAAAACCAGGTGCAGGTGGAGCCAGCAGCAGAGGGGGGCGAGGGTGGTCGAGATTTAAGAGTGCTGCATCTGCTGAACCAGCTCCTTCTGCCATTGAGCAGGAAAAGGACATACAGAAAGCATCTCAGACCTCAGAAGAGCATGCAGCTTCCAAAAAGAACCAGGAATCAGAGGACAGCAGACAGAAGGGGAGCACAGAGGGTGGCAACACAGCAGGAGACGGAGGAGAGGAAACAAGCATCCTGCACAAGACCGACTCCTGCGACAGTGGCATCACAAAGAGTGACCTCCGGATCGACCGAGATGGAGACTCCAGGAGCTCCTTTGAACGGAGCCCGATGGAAAAGAGTCCTCTGGACAGAAGTCCCTTTGAGCACAGCCTGGGGGTTTACACAGAGGTATCCCTGAGGCATTCCTTCCTCCAGCCGGTGTCTGAACAATCCCTCCTCCAGACGACCCTGCAGGAGGCCAAGCTGGAGCTGAAAGGGGACATTAGGAAACTGAGTAGCCGGCTGACAGTCCTCGAGTCACAGGTCAGCGAGGTCCTCAGGTTGCTGTCGTCCAAAAGGAGACTCTCGTTGCCTCCAACTTCTTCAAAGGCAAAGATTAAAAGTCACGACATGGCCATGGCCTCAAGAGTCATAGCACCCAAAGCAGAAGAGGAATCTTTGTGACTTCACTCATGACTCTGATCTGTATATTTTGATCAGCAACCTGCATGTCCTGCTGGACTGGAAGACATTAAAAACTTGACTGCATGCTTATATTACTTTATGTAACCTATGCATCAAAACCCAGGGATTTTTCTTGTAGATTTGTATGCACTTTTTATGGCTGTGTGATGCCAGGAAAGAAACATATTATGAACAAAAATACAGGTGATTGTAGGAAATAAGTACATCTTATGTATTTTAAAGCAGCACCTAATCGACACTACAGTTTTTATCCATGTTACTCCAAGAATGATGATTTGATAAAGGATGCTCAGACGATGCTTAGGTCTGACAATCACCTATATAGTCAGCTGGCCATATTTGCAGTGGATTTGCATGTTTACAAACCCACCCATAATAGGCCCACCACACCCCTCACTGGTACAAAGGAGCATAACCCAACTAGAAGTAATGACGAGTGGCCGGTTAACGAAATCCCACCTTCAGTCAGTGTTTACAGTGTCATTAAAAAGGAATAATGAGAATATTAATATGTAAAAGATAAATTATTTTCTCATTACTACATATTTGCTTAATTTAGTAGTTTAAGACTGTTTAATATTGGCATGAACACAAAAAACTGGAAGATAAACTGTTTAAAATGTTTACAAACTTGCCCAACACCCTGGACCGACTTATAAATGGCATCGACCCATTACTAGTGTTGCAGTCAAGACCTAATTACAACAATGCTCTTGAAAATGGTCTCGCACTGCGTTAGTGTTGATCAGATCAGGTAGCTATTTGGCTAATCTATAACAGGGTGCAGACTAACTGGTTACACTGGTCTGTTATTTAATGGGTAAGCAGTGCCTCAACTGCATGCCACCTATCCGGGAAGTTGCAGTTGTGGTCTTAACAGGTCTTCAGAAAAAAAATCTAGAGTCCAGCAAGTCTTAAGATCTAAATTAGGAAAATGTTCTTGAGACCAAGTCACTGTTTCACCCCTATCTTCAAAGGTCCACTTTTAATAAGGCTCTGCTGTAAAGAAGGGGAAAGAAATGAGAAGGCTCCAAACACATTAACGTTTCAACAAGTCTTCAGGTGGGACTCTAGTATGATGTGAAAGGCTGGAGTGAGCAGTAGCCCATAAAACTGGCAGCTCTGATCAGGGTTATTCAAAGTTATTTTGAAGAGAGCTGCACTAAAACCTTTATAGTCAAATTTTCTTAACACCTCAGAAAACCAAACCATAGCACACTTCTTTAATTATTTACTGCAGCAATGATAGTTTGCATGTTTGGCTGATGAATCACCTTCAAACTACGTTCATCTGCTTGTGTCCCAGAGAAAACAGGAGCAGCTAGGACTTTTTGGTTTTCTCTGTACGACTGGAACTCACTGAACGTTTCCACACACAAAATTGATGAGGTTCTACGTCTTCCCATTTTCCTTTCGTCCCTCGCTAAAGCTACCCCCCTCGGAGTCAGTTAACTGCATGTGCCTTTTCAAGCGAAGCCTTCTACAGGGGTGCATTGATCAAGGATAATCAGCTGATTACCTGTTGGGGTTTACCTTTATTTTCCCAAAGCGTTGTTATTTGGAAGAGATTAAGTGTTCTAACACAGACTAGTGGAGCGTGGAGAGCTAAAGGGTGATAGAAATATCAACGAGCTACACATTTAGTTACTTAAGTGTTCACAAACTAATTTCTCTGTGCACATAAAGAGTGTAACAATTTCTTTAATATATAGGATTTATGTTGCTTGAAGAGGATGTCTGAAGAGGATTTAAACAGATAACTGCATTAGAGTCACTGTTTATTCTGACATGCAACTCAACTTGCTCAGGTATATTTATTTTGTTTAGATGATTTAAATGATAATGGTTGGCATTATAGTTATACGTGACTGCCAGTTGAGTTAGTGTGGGCTGTGATGGCGTCAGCATGACGGCCGACTTACTACATCTGTTCTATGTTAGGTATATTTAACGACCTTGCATGTATCTGAGGGAACCTGTCAGCTGTAAAATGGATAATGAAAACAGATTCCTGCTCACCATCTGTTGTTTGGTCTCTCGTGTGGCGCATCTTTATCTCATGAAAGAAACAATGATAATCTCTGTTTTTGCTGGTGAAGAGCAGCTAAAACCTGTTAACACACCAGACTGGGACTTTTCAACAGTTTAGGCCTCAGGAGTTGTTTTTCTATCTTTTTGTTTCAACTAGGCATGGAAAAATGAAATATTGTGACATGGCCTAAAATACACCCTGTCTAAATTTAATCTTTATAATAATCTCAGATTAAAATTGAATAAAAATGTCTTCCTTCGTTATCTTTTGTGTAAAAGTATAAATTTCCTAGTTTTAAAGACATTTCAGTGTGTTGTTCCACTTTTTATTTCACCCACCTAGCGGATTTAATTGAGGCACCAAGGTGTCAGTGAAGGTTCACTAATTTTACTTGGAAACTTTTTATTAAATTAATAGCAAATTTAAATTTGTGTCCATGTCCCCTCACTGAAAAGACGCCATGTGTCTCTGCAGGTTTTAAGCTGCACAGTTTTCAGCACATTTACTAATTGGCGGTTCTTGCATGGATGCTGCACCTAAAGAGCACCTCCTTCTACCAGCCACCCACCCTCAAACCCCCCTATCATTCATTCAGGACACAACCGAAACATAGAAAGGATCCTTATTCAGCTGAAAAGTTATTATTCAGCTGAAAAACACAAAGGACAGCAGTTTTATTCCATGTGTTTTAGTCAGTTAGTCAAACTTTATTTATATAGCACCTTTCAAGATATAAAAATTACAAAGTGCTTTACAATAAACCGATACAACAGCCCAAGAGCCAATAATACAACTAGGCATGGAAATAAAACAAGAGAAATGAAAAAAAATAGTTCATTTTAAAAGATATGTTTTAACCGGCTTTTGTAAGAGTCCATAGTTCTTAAGCACAAAGGAAAACAGCTCCAGAGTTTGGGGGCCACTGAGCAGAAGGTTCTGTCTCCTTTAGCTTTCAGCTCAGTATGGGGCACCATCAGCAGGCCCTGATAACCGGACCTCAGGGACCTGCCAGGGACATATGGATGCTGACGCCTTCAGATATAACCAGGTGTTTGTCAGTGAAGAGCTCTAGGGTAACATGTTTTGATCAACTTGCAGGGGCGTTGTGCTAAGACGTGTATGTCGCATTGCAAAAATCCAAATGTAATGAAACAAAAGCTTGAATACCTTACACTTTATCCTGGCTTACATGGAGGTATTACTCACAGTTTTGGTTTGTATTGGTATCCATGGGCCCTTTTTGTGCATAAAAATGACCACTGAATCCATCACCCTATCGAAACCTAATTTAGTCCTCCAGAGCAACAGGTGGCGCCATTTCTCTTTCTTCCCCATCGACTCCGACCCGTTTTGTGTTGGTAACATAACTGGAAACACATTAAAAAGTGATCAAAGTGTTGCAGAAGTTTGACTCCGAAACTTTTTATCAGGTAAACATTTTTCTCCTTTTTGTCTTTGTGTTGAGGAAATTAGCGCTGCTTCTGGTACTGTTGGTCGCTGCTGCAACTTTAAAGCTGTTTATAATAAATTATTTGCTTTGATTTTGTTGCCGCTGAACGGCTTTTAATAAAAATGACACACCGAGCATAATAAGCTTTTGCAGACGACCAATGTCTGATTAAAAATGCTCATCTGCCGCAGGATTGGTCTACCTGCCTTTTTAAGGAATTCACACCCCTTTAACTTTTTCACATTTGGTCACAACACCAAACTTTAGTTCATTTTATTTAGATTTTATGTAAAGTGGACGTAACGGTATACACGTGTTTTATATTTTATTTATTTTTTAATTAAAAATCTGAAAAGTGTGGTCTGCATTTTACATCCAATTTTGCTTCTTGTCTACCAGCTTTGCACATCTAAAGGCTAAAATGTTTCCTGATTCTTCTCAAAATAGCTCAAGCTCGGTCAGACTGGCCTCTTACACCTGAACATATTTTGATCAGAACCATTTTGTAATAACTCTAGCTGTCCTGCTGGATGGTGAACTTTTGCTCCAGTCTTGCAACCTCCATGTCTTTATTCACTAGTCTTACTGTTCCTGCTAAAGAAAAGCATCCCCATTGCATGATGCTGCCACCACCATGTTGCACAGTGGGGATGATGTGTTCAAGGTTATGTGCCATGTGTTATTTTTCCAGAGCACCTTCTTCCACATGTTTGCTGCGTTTTAAAATGGCTTGTGGCAAACTCTTAACTTCTTATGTCTATCTTTAAACAATGTCTTCTCAGCACTCTTCCATGAAAAGGCCAGATCTGTGGTGTGCATGACTAATAATTGTTCTGTTGACTGATTCTCCGGCCCAATCTGTGGACCTGTGCAGCTCCTCCAGAGTTACCATGGCCCTCTTGGTTGCCTCTCTGATTAAAGCTCTCCTTGCCAGTTTAGGTGGAAAGCCATGTCTTGGTGGGTTTGCAGGCGGTTCCATACTCTTTTGATGATGGATTGAAAGGAGCTCTGTGTGACGTTCAAAGCTTGGGATATACACTGCTCAAAAAAATAAAGGGAACACTCAAATAACACATCCTAGATCTGAATGAATGAAATATTCTCATTGAATACTTTGTTCTGTACAAAGTTGAATGTGCTGAGAACAAAATCACACAAACATCTTCAATGGAAATCAAATTTATTAACCAATGGAGGCCTGGATTTGGAGTCACACACAAAATTAAAGTGGAAAAACACACTACAGGCTGATCCAACTTTGATGTAATGTCCTTAAAACAAGTCAAAATGAGGCTCAGTATTGTGTGTGGCCTCCACGTGCCTGTATGACCTCCCTACAACGCCTGGTCATGCTCCTGATGAGACGACGGATGGTCTCCTGAGGGATCTCCTCCCAGACCTGGACTAAAGCATCCGCCAACTCCTGGACAGTCTGTGGTGCAACGTGACGTTGGTGGATGGAACGAGACATGATGTCCCAGATGTGCTCAATCGGATTCAGGTCTGAGGAACAGGCGGGCCAGTCCATAGCTTCAATGTCTTCATCTTGCAGGAACTGCTGACACACTCCAGCCACATGAGGTCTAGCATTGTCCTTCATTAGGAGGAACCCAGGGCCAACTGCACCAGCATATGGTCTCACAAGGGGTCTGAGGATCTCATCTCTGTACCTAATGGCAGTCAGGGTACCTCTGGCGAGCACATGGAGGGCTGTGCGGCCCTCCAAAGAAATGCCACCCCACACCATTACTGACCCACTGCCAAACCGGTCATGCTGAAGGATGTTGCAGGTAGCAGATCGCTCTCCATGGTGTCTCCAGACTCTGTCACGTCTGTCACATGTGCTCAGTGAGAACCTGCTTTCATCTGTGAAGAGAACAGGGCGCCAGTGGGGAATTTACCAATCCTGGTGTTCTCTGGCAAATGCTGCACGGTGTTGGGCTGTGAGCACAACCCCCATTTGTGGACGTCGGGCCCTCATACCATCCTCATGGAGTCGGTTTCTAACCGTTTGTGCTGACACATGCACATTTGTGGCCTGCTGGAGGTCATTTTGCAGGGCTCTGGCAGTGCTCCTCCTGTTCCTCCTTCCACAAAGGCGGAGGTAACGGTCCTGCTGCTGGGTTGTTGCCCTCCTACAGCCTCCTCCACGTCTCCTGGTGTACTGGCCTGTCTCCTCGTAGCGCCTCCAGGCTCTGGACACTACGCTGACAGACACAGCAAACCTTCTTGCCACAGCTCGCATTGATGTGCCATCCTGGATGAGCTGCACTACCTGAGCCACTTGTGTGGGTTGTAGAGTCCGTCTCATGCTACCACGAGTGTGAAAGCACCACCAACATTCAAAAGTGACCAAAACATCAGCCAGAAAGCATAGGTACTGAGAAGTGGTCTGTGGTCCCCACCTGCAGAACCACTCCTTTATTGAGTGTGTCTTGCTAATCGCCAAAGATTTCCCCCTGTTGTCTTTTCCATTTGCACAACAGCATGTGAAACTGATTGTCAATCAGTGTTGCTTCCTAAGTGGACAGTTTGATTTCACAGAAGTTTGATTTACTTGGAGTTATATTGTGTTGTTTAAGTGTTCCCTTTATTTTTTGGAGCTGTGTAGTTTTATAACCTAATCCTGCTCTAAACTTCTCCACATTATCCCTGATTGCTCTGCTGTGTTCCTTGGTCTTCATGAAGCTGTGTGTTTACTAATGTGCTCAAAACTCAGTATAAATCCAGATGTACTATGAAAGTTGCAGACATAAAAATGCACAGGGATGGACTTTTAATATCATTTTAGTTCGGTTAGTTCATCGCCTTCCCTTACTGCAGGAGGAAGGAAAACAATACATTAAATAACCAAATTAGTAAAAACTTTATTTGGATTTTTATTTCTTCTAGCAGTTCTGAGATGGAGCTGCAGCTTCCTCCTCATGAGGGAATCGAGCTCTCTGTGGTCGACATGCACACAGGAGGAGAACCTCTCCGCATCATCGTTGCCGGCTACCCAGAGGTCATGGGTGACTGTGTGCTCTCCAAACGCAGGTATGCCCGGGAGCACCTGGACCACCTCAGGAGGGTGCTGATGCACGAGCCCCGGGGTCACTACGACATGTACGGAGCCCTGATTGTGGACAGCGAGATGCCCGAGGCCGACCTGGGTGTGCTGTTTATGCACAATGAGGGCTACAGCACGATGTGTGGGCATGCCGTCATCGCCCTGGGACGCTTTGCCGTGGACTACAAGCTAGTGAAGGAGCCGCGGTCACCGGAGACGCAGGTGAACATCCACTGCCCCTGTGGGCTGGTGAAGGCTTTTGTGGAGTACTCTGCTGGTAAAACAGGAGCAGTGAGGTTTCTGAGTGTGCCAGCATTTGCCTTTGCAACAGGTGGGAGGTCTTCTTGTTTCTATACAAACTGTGGTCAGGTGGTTTTATATCCCGCAGGGCTGATAAATGACTTTACACCAGATGAGACGGTGACGGTGGAGGGGTTTGGTGAGGTGACGGTGGACATCAGCTATGGGGGAGCTTTTTACGCCTTTGTTGATGCACAAAGGTTTGGTCTGGATGTGAGGTCCAAGACTCGGGATCTTGTAGACGCAGCAACGGCGGTGACCAAGGCCGTTAAATCCCAGGTCAGAAACCTTCTCCTGTCAGTGTTTTCTTCTCAGGTGCACAGTCTATACAAGCTTGTCCACATGCTTCTCTTTCTTCTTCCTCTTGTCTTCTGCAGGTGAAGCTGCACCATCCAGTCAGTGATGATCTGGCTTTCCTTTATGGCACCATCCTCACAGACGGCAGAGATGAGTTCTCACCTGAGCCCACTGCCAACATCTGTGTGTTCGCTGAAGCTCAGGTATGTTCAGGGTTTCTGCACAATCTGGAAATATCAGCGTTACATGATGCATGTCTCTGTTTAGTCATCAGTCCATTCATCCATACATTCATCTGTTTGTCCATCAATCGATTCACTCATCTGTCCATCTTCCCATGTTTCAACTCTTCCATCAATCCTCGAGTCTATTCGTCCATCCATTCATTCGTGCATTCATCCCTCCATCCACCTTTTCATCAGTTTTAACCATTCATCAACGTCTCCGTTTCTCCATCCATTAGTCCATCCTTTCCTACATCCGTTGGTCCATCTGTCGATTCAACCATAGATTAGTCTTTCCATCCATTCATGGTTTGTACAGATTTCAGATTTAAAGCCTCACTTCTGTGGGAACATCTGTAGTGAAAGCATAGAATCAGAAACATCTTTATTCGTCAAGTTTGTGAACACAAACAAGGAATTTAACTTTGGTTCCACTTGTTGGAGACATTTTATATGCATATAAATTATATATTATTTATACATAATATAAATAAGAAGGGAAATAAAAATAAAAGTTGGTGAATCAAAATGTGTTGATTGCTGGAAGTTTGATTCCAGAAAAGTAAGGAATAAAAGCCATGAAAAATATCCTGTATGTTAGTTAGTTGTTCTGGACGAGTCCCACCCAGTGGGCAGCAGTTGTGTGAAAGCTCCAGGATCTGCTTTGGTGAGTTCAAAACCTCATATCTCCTATAATCAAAGCATGTCAGACCAGCGGCAGCTGAGCATGTTGTAAAACACATAAAAGCAAACAAAACGAATGCTCTCTGGGTAATAGGTAAGGAGCTGTGTGTTTCCTAGGTGGACCGAAGTCCCACCGGATCAGGTGTTACAGCTCGAGTTGCTCTTCAACATCACAAAGGTCTGATCCAGCTGAACCAGACCAGGACGTTTCAGAGCGGAGCCACCGGATCCCAGTTTACGGGCAAAGCTGTTGAGGTAGAAGAAATCTTTGTTTACAGGGATTTATTTGTTTTTTTTCATGTACTGGCTGTAAAGAAATGGTCTAGATACAGTTCCATGCAAAACTGTTCACACCCCTTGAACTGTTCTACGTTTTATCACGTTACAACTAACTACAATGTATTTTATTAGGATTTTATGTGATTAAAACCAATTAGTACCTAAGAAAGAACATGATACATGGTTTTCAAAATTATTTTCTAATATCTGTGAAGCAGGGTGGCACGTATTTATATTCAGTCCCCTGTATCAAAGTCCCGTTTTCCACATAATAAATATGTAAGAATTAGTGTTTTTAAACTCTATCATTTTTTTCTAAAAGGGAAAAAAGTAAATTTGAGCTAAATCAGTCGCTTAAACAAGTCATGCGTTTTTCATCACTTTTATAGAAAACACGGGATTTTGAAAGTTTTATGTAACTATTTAAAAATATTTTTTTCCTTCTTCCACGGTTCTCCAACTAGGAGCATAGCCGTATAAATATCAAACTTAATTAAATGAATACATGCACCGTTTAAGACCTTAAACTGGACAATGAGATAAAGTTGGAAAAAATTCACATGGGTCTAAAAACCAAGCTTTAAAGACTGCAGATTTTTTCCTAATTTTTAGCTCTTGCCATCTTTAAGTATAACAGCTCATTTCATAAGAAATAGATTCCTACATTCATTGGTGATGGGTCTGAAACTGAGCTTTAACCTAATTTATGAGCCGAAGGTGACCCCTGAGTTGACCCCACAAACCTTTTCCTAACAGTCGACGGTGATGTTTCTGTTTTCTCTTCAGGAGACCAGGTGTGGAGACTTCAGGGCGGTTGTGGTGGAAGTAGCTGGCCGAGCTTTTTACACGGGGGTTTCACGCTTCGTCCAGGAGCCGGAAGACCAGCTGGCCCATGGGTTTCTGTTGAAGTGAGGAACGTCGTCGACAGAAGGGATTTCACTTCATCCGTTGTGACGTGTTTGGAATATTACAATGCTTTTGTGGCTTAAAATGCTCCAAGAAGACATTTGGAACCATGTTATGATTTTTTTGCCAATTGTACCAATTGTTTAAATTTGCTCAAATAAAGTGAAGAAAATGCATTGTTACAATAAGAACAATGTAGCAGAAAACAATGAGGCATAGTGCATTCATTGTTGATGTGCTATTATAGTTTACCTAAAATATTCTGCTTTAAATCAAGTCCTGCAGGGAGAGTAAAAAGACTTACTGACCACTACGTGGAGCCATAGGTCTGGTTGATACGGTGTTTTTAACCTAAACAAATCTTAAAGTCAAACAAAACACAAACTCAAACGTAATTTCTCCCATTTATTATTATTATTAACTGATCAAATGGAAGGCAGGATTTAAATTATAAACGTTGAGTGGGGATGTTTTGACGCAGGATGGATTCACAAAGCTGAAATTCAAATAAGAAGTTACCTCTACATGGGTTTTTGTTTTAAGCAGTGTAAATCCAGCCAGTGTGCTGAGAAGATATTTAATCTGCTCAAATAAAGACAATAAAGGGGGGCACTCTCTTCAGGGGTGGAGGAATATATTGCAAGAACTGTATTCGGTTCTTAAAATGGCATCTAGCATAAGAATTATACATTTCAATGTGTATGTGCAAGCACACACCTTTAAATGCTGTCTGTGACATGAGAGTACCCAACCCAACAAATAAAAACCAACGTAGTCAAGGCCAGCTCTCAACAGGAGAATGTTCAAATAAAACCTACATACATATATATATATATATAAATGCTCCCCATCAATAATGAATAGAAAAATCCCTGCTTCTCTGTTACTAGCGGTTTGAATCCCATCTGTCCCAACACTGCAGAGTCCTGTGATGTTTTTCTATCAGAGGAGCAGCAAGTCTCTCCGGGACACCTCAGGTAGCTGAACGCGGCCTCCTTTCGATCTATGAAAACAGTCTGTACAAAATGGCCCCTTATTTTTTTTATTTTGGGATCAAGCACCCGGCTCTAAATGAGTCTAAAAGCTGCACGTTTTGGTTTGTGCATAGATTCTGATGTAGAAAAGCAGCACAGAAGGGATCTGATCAAACAACCACGAGCATCTCCCACACCTGGAGGGAGGCTTTTCTCCTGCTTCGTCTGAACTGATCTGATTTGGTCAGACCTCATCAGCATTTAGTGTCTCCTCCCTCTCATATTGCAATCTAACAGACTTAGGGGAAAAAAAACGGTATCTGAAAGGGTTGCGTAGTGCATGGATCTGCAACGAGGTCATGATTTATTCAAGCCTATCTGGGTGGTAGTGGATGAAGGTGCAGAGGAATGTGCAGGTCAGTTTGACCCTGAGGGAAACCAATGCTGAAGAGGAAAAACAAGCGAGCGGAATGGACGGTTAGATGTTGAGTTTCGTGACCGGCCGCTCCCTGCTCGATTCCGTGCTCTGTGAGGTGATCCGCTTGCGGTTGCGTTTCATCTTGGAAAGGTCCTTGTCGAAGACCTCGCCCGATCGCAGTGCAGACACCAGGTCATCAAATTCGCCACCGTCGTCCTCTCCGTTTGCTTTTGCCTTCCGGGCCCTGCGCTCTTTCTCCCTCTGTTCTTTCAGCTGGAAACACAGAAACATTTACTGTATTTATGAGAAATCTCTCTGAATGTATTTCAATAACAGCACTGTTTAAGGTCTAATAAGGTCTTGGTTTACCTGTTGAACACTTTCATTTGTTTTCAGTCATGTGCTCTTAATTTATATAATGTGTTTCACTTAATAAGTTACTGAAATAAATGAACCTTTCAACAATATTCTAATTTACTGATGGGTCTGTATGTACAGCGAATTAGCAGTTTCTTAAATGTGCTTTATAAAATAATTAAATACAGGTTCAGTTAGAAGTTTACACACACAGCCCATTAGCATTCATGTTGTGTCTGTTTAGGATTTTTTCAAACATATTTTCAGCACTGAATGATAATTATTGAAGAAGCAAGAATTTTGTCCACAATTTTAAGTTTACTGTGAATTTTCTTTTAAAACAGAGTCAAAAATGTACATACATTCGCTTAAGTCTTCAAACCTGACAGGGCTAACCCTTATTGACTTTTTGTAAGTAATCATGATTGAGTATAGACGAAGAAGTAGCAAATGAAACAAAATAAAAGGAAGAAATAGAACAATAGAAATGGTAGATTCACACACGCTGTGTTTTGGAGCCATTTCTAAACAACTGCAGATTTCATGCTCGGTTCAGACAAGCATGCTTAGGTACAAGGTATTCAGATGTGTCACCACTTGGCCAAAGTCTGAAAGAAGACCCACAAGATTATAGGTTAGGATATTTAGGATGTTCTCAGGAACCACCAAGGCTCAGGCTCAGGTGTCACTGTCCACACTGAAACAAGTTTTTACATCGTAACGAAAGAACCAATCAAGAAAGAAGATCCTGCATCAAAATGAGACGAAGCAAACCTTGAGCTATTTGGCCAAGCATGTTTTTTATGAGTCAAGGTGAGGCTTTTAAAACTAAGAACGTTCTGCTTCTTCAGTGTTTAAATGACAAAGAGAGAGTTGCAAACTTGAGCTGAATCCTGAAGGGTTTTTTTTCTTACCGTTTTTTCTCCCTTTTCTTTTTCTTGCCTATAAATTGTTCTGCGGCTTTTCTGTTAGTTATAGAGATGGACGCTTGCCGGTTTTGTACTATTCTGTACTGCAGTAACTGTACATGTGACAGCAGCTTTTAAAAATTTAAATGTAATCAAGATTTACGTGAGAAAAAGCAAATTAAGTAAAAAAAAAGTTACATTGGAACAACTGTGAGGCATAGTGGTGGCAGAATCATGCTGTGGGGCTTTTTGGCATTGCTAGGTAGAATAATTAAAACAGGACTACCTAAATGTCCTTTAACAGCTAGTTGGTTGAAACTTGGTCACAGCTGGATGTTCCAACAGGACTATTATCCTTAAAAACACAATAACTGTTTTTTAGGGATTAAGAAGGTTAACATCAAACTTCTGGAATCAACCTCAGATCTATTAAAAATAGCAAACTATACCCAAAGGTCCGGTCTGTGCCAGGAAACTGACCAGTCTAAATGAATCTGACAGTTTCTGATGAGAAGAGTGGTCAAATATCCAGGATTTAGGCCAGAACCTTGTGATGGCTACATAAAGTATGTGATGGAGCTGTAACTTGCTGAGGTACATTTTACCAAACAGTAGTGGAGGTACTCGTACTCGTCTTCCGCCTTTTTCTGGGACCGGGTCGCGGGGGCAGCGGGACTTAGTAGAGATGCCCAGACGTCCCTCTCCCCAGACACCTCCTCCAGCTCCTCCGGGGGGGGCCCAAGGCGTTCCCAGGCCAGCCGAGAGACATAGTCCCTCCAGCGTGTCCTGGGCCGTCCGCTGGGCCTCCTCCTGGTGGGACGTGCCTGGAACACCTACCAGGGGAGGCGTCCCGGAGGCATCCGATACAGATGCCCGAGCCACCTCAATTGACTCCTCTCGATGTGGAGGAGCAGCAGCTCCACCCCGAGCTCCTCATTGTATCTCTAAGGGAGTGCCCAGCCACCCTGATCCTTTTCGTGGAGGTATTTGAATATAATTGAGCCTGTATGTTTACTTTTGACCCTTTGACGATAAGAAAAATTGTAAACTTGTGAACCCCGTTGTTTTTTTCTATATAATTAAAGTTGTATGTTATTTAACATTCTCATCCTAGAAAAGAACCATCAAAACAATCATTCATTTAGCACAAGTACGATCTTTATGTCCATGATGTGTATGTAAACTTCTGAGTGGATGTGTACATTTTTCATTTATGCCCTTAAATCAAATCTTTGCAGTAAAAACTGTCACACACCTGAGCTTCCATTTTAGCCCTGCGCTCCTCCTCTTCCTTGCGTTTTCTGATGTTCTCGTTTTCCTGCTGAGCCTCAGTGAAGGACTGCAGGAACTGGTCAAAGATGCCAAAGAACTCATCTGGCTGCATCTTGCTGGTATCCTCCCCAAAGTGCTTCACTGCCCTCAGGAACTGCAGGACCAAAGCGAAGAGGAACACAGACAGGGGCACAGGGGATTAGATTTACTGCAGCACTCAGCAGAACCACGTCTTTTACTGTTTTTACAGGAGACTCATTAAGGCTTCGACCTCTTTGAAATCAGAGCAGGGTAACAGAAGTTGGAGCTTTGAAGCCCAAGGTAGCTTAGATATGACTGGCTACTGATTAGAGCAGAGGTCGGAGGCTGGAGCCAGAGCCCAAATTAAGGCAACGTGTTTGTTGGGTGTTTTAAACGGTGAGTTAAAAAGGAGAACATCCAGATGTCAGGTCATGCTGAGAATATATACCTTAAATATGAGACTTTTTACATGCAAACTATAAAATAGATCAAAGATCCTTTTAAAGGATTTTAATATAGTCAGTTTATCACTTTGGTCTTCCTTTTTACATCTTGAAGAAATAAATAATAAAATTCTCTGCAGCAAATGCGTAGTGTTTTCTTTATATATTGTTTAAATGCACTAAATGTTTCAGTGTTATTTTGTTCTCGTCCTTCCTTTAAGAAAGAAAAAGCTTCCATGGAGTCTCATGTTCACGCAGGTGTAATCACTGTGTGAAATTATCCTAAACTGGTGCTCCTGCTTCTCGGACCAATAAAAGTGTGAGAGGTCCTGCAGCAGGAAGCTGAACCTCTTAACCCCTGCTGGCTGATTTCCTACAGAGGTGACTGTTGGGGGTCAACCAGACGTGTAGAAACAGCTGCGCCCAGAGGAAACCAGAAGAGAGCTTTTAGCGGCTGTATCTTCGAGTGATACGGAAGCACTCCTGTCAGCTCGCACACATGCGGTCTTCTGCAGAAATCCGCCATTTCGGTCTGATTGACTCACCAGTTCTTTGGCTTCCGTGAGAGAGTCCTCCACGTCAGAGAAGCTGAAGCTGGCCACGGCGATGAACTGGCTCACCACAGACACGAACTTGTCGCCTAGTTCCTGCGGACGTTTCTTCTGAAAGTCCAGCTCCTGCAAGTGGAAATCCAAACAAAGTCAATTTAGCAGCACTGCAAAAGGCTGAGAATGTGTATTTGAAATGATAGAACTGTTGTGACAGTAAGGTGGATGTTTGGCTTACACTCTCAACACTTTTTAAGCCACTGCGAAGGTTGCCAATATCTTTTTCTAGCTCTGTCATGCTGCAATGAAAGAGAGAAGGTGGATCATTGTCTACAGAACACAGGGATCGTCTTCAGTACCTCAGCTGGGGGTTTAATAACAGATGGCAAAAGATGGGATTCTTCCCCAACTGTATGGTTAATAGAAAAATAAATAATTCAAACGGGAGGCATTAGCTTGGAGATCTATCAAACTGGCACTGTACCCAGAGATTTAAACGCTCTCAGTGGCCACAGTATCTGACAAAAAAAGCTAAAATTGATTTATTTACGTACATGGTATAATTTATGCTCCGGTTCCGGCAAGCACTGTTACTCTGCCACAAAAATACGTTAAATTAGCGATCCGTGCAGTTAACCTAGCAACAGTGAAGGAAAGCAGCTGAAAGTCTTGATTTTCTACACAGTCTGCGTTTTAGTTGTAATGGAATTTACTGCACTACAGTAATGTAGCTGTTTCTGTCTGAATGCTGTGAATAAAGGCCACTAGTGCCAAAGCATCTTAAAAGAATACATCTAACCTCTTAGACTTGTGTTATTGAACAGTAGGCCACAAGTAGTGTCATTTTGTGAACAATTTGCATAATATCAGGGGGTAAATACTATCTAGTAGCCAAGATAAAAACACAATAAAAACATTATTTCACACACTTGACTTTAGCTGCCTCTGAGACACTCTGGAGGTCATCCTGGAACTTTAAGACTTTGGGATATTTCTTCTCTAGGATGGTGATCAGGTAGTGCAGCAGCGTGATGTTTCTGAGTTAAAGAGACACAAGGAATAGAGTAAGTATCCTGTATTTATTAATGGATCTTTAACAGACAGATAAAACATTCACAGTCCCTTATCATATGTAGATATCTTCTATAGCATATTTTCAGTGTCGATGTAATGGCTGAAAATCTTACTTGTCAATACTGGATTTGGTATCGGCAATCTTGTTGAGTGAAGACACTTTGAACCCATAAGCATTACCCCTCTGACCCTTGTTCATGTAGTTTCCAAAAGCGAGCACCACCTCCAACAGCTGCTTTAGGTTTCTGCTGTGTAATATCTCCTTAGAAGCCTTGGAAAGAGCTAAAACAGAGAAAAGCAAAGCAAAGCCCACTTAGAAATGACAGGAGTTCTGCTTAATAGAGTTCCAACCACCTTTACTGGCAACCATGGCAAAACTAGGTAAAAAGCTGAAAATAAATCTGATTTTCAATTGCAGCGTCATAAAAAATAATCCCATGTTTAGTTGAAGTACATTTATTGCCCCCTGCTGTTAAGACTTTCTACAATCCCATATGCAAATAGGACAGCGCTTATCTTCTACTAAGAAGACACTTCAAGGTTGCATCTTACAGAGAGAGGGATGTGACCATTCCACTTTGCACAATGTGTCTAGAAAAGATAGTCCAGACTCGTGGGTCCTTTCTTTTACCCCATTTACTTCAGCTCAGCTCACACCTGGGGGACGTAGATGGCTAGAAGGTTGATTTTGTTTCTAGGAAACAATATCCGTAATAATTTAGCCACATTTTATGGATCCTAATCCAGAAAAACCTGACCACGACCCATTTTCAGTTCTTTTTTTGGCCACCACCTGAAGCTCTTAGTATGACCCTTACAGTTTATAGTTGTTACAGGTTTACAGCTACCACCAGAGTTGGATTCGGGCAGAATATTGGTGGGTCAACTTTAACCCTCCATTCCATGTTGGGACCTGGTGGTTTATCATTAGGCATCAAGAACACATACATAGCTAAATAAATGTAGTCAAAGTATTTTTTTAATGTTGCATTTTAAGCTTATGCTACTGCAATAGGGGTTTAATTCACTTTAAGGCACACCCTTATCATGGGTGCCAATTAATGTTGCTGGGTAGGATTCTATCTAATTCTCAGACAATGCCCACCTTCAACTTTGGGTTTGATCTCAGCTATCCTCTCAGCAAACTTCTTCTTGAAGTATAAAGCCTGAAGCCTCTGCTGGTAGTGGTTTATTCTGAAAGGAAGAGGAAGAGCAGACAAAATTAAACGTGAATAGGGAAATAGATAGATTTATTAAAAAGTCACAAAACAGATCCTTTATGAAAGCAGAACTAGTTATTTCATTCAATGATAGAAAGTTTGTGGTAATAGAGAGTATTTTTGGGAGGGTTCAAAAGAGCAATAAACATGTACTTCTTTATGATCTCCATAAAACATTTACCGCAGATTATTGAAATGAAAAATACAAAAGGCTTATTTCAAACATTACACTTTAGCAGTGCCAGTTAGTCTCAACTATTTTTCTGCAGATATTAACCCTGTTTATAACACCTTTTCTTTGTGTCTTTCAACTTGCAACTCTATTTACAAACCTGGAATAAAAATACTCTTATTTCATTGTTGTTTCTATTTATACACTGGCCAAATTCAGAATTTGTGATTCACACAGTTGGCTATTGTTCCCTGCTAAGTAGAAACCCATGTGTCATTGCATTTATCTGCTCTCTGAAACAAAGACTATTGTTTGAGCTGCACCAACCTGACGCTCTCAGCTCTCAATTTAGAGAACCCGGCAAACAGAAAATGTAATTACCTGCTCATCTCATAGAGGAAGCGGTCAGGTTTGGCCATTCGATCCAGCTCATGCTTGTGCTCCTCGAGGAGATCCACATCGCTCTTCTCAGGAACAAACTTCAGCAGCTGATCGGGCATAGAGGATCTTTACAAACCTAGCACTAAGGCAGCAGAACTGTATAATACAAGCAATTCTTGCTTCATCCATTTGTGCTCCCATGTTCCTACCTGCTCCAGCATGTCTTTAGGAAGGTCCTCGTGCTCGTCCATGGTCAGAATGGCTCTTTTAATCTCCTCATTCGAGAGCTTCAGTCTGCAGCACACAACAAATGAGTTAAAAAAGCTGTTCTTGTTTCAGCTTCCCATGATGCCTTTAACTCACCGTGAGAGCAGAATGTTGCAGTTTTGAGCCCGACGACCATCAATGACCGACAGCTCCTTGACCTTCTTAGACCCCAAGGTGTCGTCTTCTGCTTCTTTCTGTTAACAGTTATTATTAGAGCTATATTAGTTATTTCAGCAGGTTACACGCATTTATGTAAGTCACAGAAACAAAACATTGACTAAGCCCCCTTCACAATAGCCAAAGACTGCACCACAAGATTAAAAAAGAATAATAAAGCCAGAATGTAGAGGGTCTTGAGAGGTCTTCTGTGATGCATGGAGCGTTTCCAGATTGTTTTTAATGTGGTTCATTATCATGCTGGCAGCATGTCTGGGTCCTGCATGAAGGACCTGGTAGCAGCCGTGGTTGCTTGTTCATGCTGTGTAATCCTTGGGGTCTGATATGGCTTGGAAAACTGAAAATGGCTGCAGACGGTCTAATGCCAAGGATGCAGCCTGCAGTGCACCATGGACAGTTTTTTACACTGCAGCTAGAATGCATGGGGGTCCTGCCACTGCTTTGCCTGTGAGAAAGAAGATCTCACCAAAACACCAAATTGAATAGTCCATACTTCTCCAAAATAAAAAACAAACAAACACTGCACCTTGCTGTTAATACTAATATTAAAAATACTAAGGGTTTTCTCCTCCAAAGCAAATCTGAAACTGAAGGTGGAGCTGCAGAAACCTCCTATTTTAATGTGAATTTCCAGATTATGAGAAAATGTCCTAGTGTAGTGGTGATAACTGTGGTTCTGAAAAAAGCTGCAGGGATAAACCTGTGCTCAGAGAGCAGCAGGATCATGTTTGCCTTCGCATTAAAATTAGGTTTTCCAAATTTGCTGCAAACCAGAGACTTTTGAACTGGAAATCCTGTAACATCTGGGTAATTTTAAGCCAGTGAGAAGGAACCTAAGGACGGGACTAAAACTCGACAAAGACATTTGAGTAAACAAAGTGATTTCACAACATACAGAAAAACACAAACATGCCACACAGACAACAAATATCTTAATGACTCTATTCAAAGGACATAAAGCACACATTTAATATATAACCAAAGCCATATTAACACCTGAATGATGCTGTAAACTTACTGTAGTGTAAAGTCAACTCACCTGTTTGCTGTTATTGATCATTAAGAAGTCCTAAAATGCAGCAGGACAGCAGGGAAGATGGAAGCATTCATTAGAATGAGTGAAGCAGTTACGTGATTGCAGCCCATAAGAACAGACAGTAAATGAATCAGAGCTCATTCAGCGCTTCAGTGACAATGAATCAGTAGTGAGGTGAGCAGCAGTGAGACGGGATGAGTGGTTCGATTAATCAATGAGTGCTCGTCGTCACATGCTGTGCTCATTAACAACTATGGACCGTCTCTATGTTGGGTCTCTGTGAAGTTTAATCAGGCTGAGAATTAGTTTTGCAAACACAGCTCAGCCTATTTTCTTAATCAAAACCAAAGAATTCAATGTATTTTACTGACATTTTATCTGATAGAAACACGGTGGTGGCGGCATCATGCTTTGTGAACGCTCCTCTTCAGCAGGGACAGAGACCCCAGTTAGAGTTGGTTGAACTAGATTCAAGGTAATACTGAAAGAAAAACCTGCAAAACACTTTCCTAGAATTGCCCAGTTAAAATAAAGATCCAGTTCAAATAAAACAGAAATTTAGACTTTTTGGGCAGGAAAACTGATTTTTGCAGACACTCTCTATTTTTGACTAAGCTTGAGCTATTTTGAACAAGGTGGGTAAAACATTTAGTCTAATCTGCAATGAAAGGCGCCTCTACACAGCATTGACTCAGGTTGGCTGAATACAAATGTATAATTTTTCTTCCATTTCACAATAATGCACATTTTGTGTTGATCTGTCACATAAAATCTCAATAAAATACATTTAGGTGTGCTGTCCTCACATAATAAAAAGTGAAAAATTTAAGGCTAAAGCAAAAAGAAAACCAAAATCAACAGGAAGCCGATTATGAATTTAACTCATGCACATATAATCAAACACACCAAATGATCAGTTAAAATGTAAAAAAGATTAGAAAGATTCAAGCGTCAATGACAACCGGAAATGATTTAAGAGTCAAAAATGGCAGAACTAATCTGAATATCAGAGAAATGTGCTTTTCCTGTTTAATTAAATGTGAGTCTGACTCATACCTGCTGTCTCTGATAGGCTGAAAAGGTCTTTTCTATGTCATTCAAATCCAGGATTTTAAAGACTCTGGTATCGTCCACATCCATCCAAACTGTGCCCTCCAGCTTATTCTGTGCAGGGAACAATTAGACATCTTACCCATAAAAAACATAAAACCTTGGAATTAAATATCTTGACTGTTCCCACCTCAGCCAGCTTGGACCAGTTGAAGGACTTGAGCGCATTGGATGGCTGAGGAATGTTCTTCTTCTTCAAAGATGTTCCCAGGGGGGCTCCTGGTGGTGGAGGGATGCCTCCAATGGATGCGCGTCCAGGGGGAGGTGGCGGACCACCCGGGGGAGGCGGCGGGGGAGGCGGAGGAGGCATCGCACCACCAGGAGGAGGAGGAGGGCACATGCCTGCAGATGCTGGCATCAGTGGAGGAGGCAGAGGGCTGCCGGGGGGACCAGGGGGCAGAGGAGGACCTCCAGGAACGACAGCTGCTGCCTGTCTCTGCAGGGACAGATTGTAAACACAAGGGAGGGTTAAAATGTGCCAACGTTTCTCATGTTGCACACCCTGATAATGGACCAGAGATCAGATGTGGTCTGCCATGAAAACTACAGAAAAGGAACAACCTTTTTTATTTATCTAAAGAGAGTTATTTTTAGATTTAAAAAAACTTTATTTTCAGCTTAGTTAAATGTAGTATTGTTAAATGGGAAACATACGGTGCTGAGCTCGTGCAGTCGCACTGTAAGTTCAGCCACTTGCTGTTTGACATTCTTGTGTTCGTTGCTCTCCTTTTCCAACTTCTCCTTCATCTTATTGAGCGTCTGCATCATTTCCTCTTTCTCCTGCGTCTTTGCGTCACATTCGCGTTCTTTCTTCTCAAACCTTTGCTGCAGCTCGTGGTGCTCTGTTGTGGATAAATGACTTTAATATCAAGTTTATTCGATCCTGATTTTACAGAGTAATGCTAGAATTACACGCACCTTTCCTCATTTTCTCTGCCTGCTCTTTCCACTGTTTGACCTCGTTTTCATTAACCAGCCTGCACAGACAAATGACAACGGATAATTAATCACAGCCTGTAGATGGACTTCAAAGAGAAGCCATTTGGAACCAACGTTGTAAACTTTGTGACTTTCAGCTCGTCAGCGAACACAACACTCTTGTGCATTCCTCACTCCTACAGTCATGTAATTTCTTCCATGTCCTCGTTCATTTATCTGTGTGTTAAAGGGCGAGCAGCGCACTTACATCCTGACCACATTCTTTACGTTAAAGTTCTCCAAGGGTGCGATGTCTGGGTCGTGACCTTTATCATTCTGTAGGACCATCTGCTGAACGATCCGGTCCAATAGAAGCCAGTACTGTACCGTGTTTCCACTTCTCTTGTCTGGAAATCAAGACAGGAATACAGAAGTTGGCAGTCGATGTTGTGAATCATTTCTTAATCTTTAACAATGTCAGAGACAAAATGCCTTGTATTAATTTCAGAGCATTATATTATTAATTTGTGTCTGAATTAATTTTCCAGTGAATTATAGCCAAGGTTGCAGATGTCTCCTTTCAACCTATTGGTAGCTGTGCGAAGGTTCCTACATGGTTTTCATTTCTCAAACGTCCATACTTTTCATGACTCATATTTCCAAAGTTTAACTTCAAAATGTAAACTGTTAGAAACTTATGGCAGATTTATGGTTTTGAACCTGAAACCACTAAAGACTGATGGATGGATGGATGGATACACGCATGGAAGTGGGGTGGGCTGATAGATGGAGGAAATGGAATGATGGATTGACAGACATATGAATGGACGCATGGACGGACGGATGGATAAAGGAATAGTGGGATGGATGGATATTTAGATGCAAGTAGCATAAACACTTAGATCCTAGAGTACTAGAATCTTAGTCCTAGAATCCAACTTTTCAAGTCTCTTGGAGGTGGTCTTACTTTCACCGCTGATCTCTTAGTAAACTGACTGAAATGAGTTGATTAGTAAAGAAAACATCATATAAACCTATTACCTATTTACTTAGAGACTTTCCCTTGTAAACACACGATGTGGGAACTAGGAATTGTGTACCTTTTCACAAAAACTCTTTGGCAAATTAAACATTAGGGTCTAAAGGAGGATAGTGTTCATCTAGGCTGGGAATGTGCTTATCTAATTTTCTGGACCATTTAATCTCAACAAAGTTAACGCTCTTATCTTTTTTGGCACGAAACTGAAGAGGACAAGCACTGTGTGCTGTGTGGGAGAAATACTCCTCCCTTTAAACTGCTATTTGCAGCCTCATGATACTTAAAAAAGTGCAGAAATAAGTACTATCTATATAAGACTACCTTTTAAAGAAAGACTTACGTGGCATTAGCAGACAGTGATGCAGCACAGACATAAAGTGCGGGTATGCATCTGTGAGGTTCATCTTCTTGCGGATGAGATCGAAAACCTGTGTGGCACTTTTGGTGTCTATATGTACCTAGAAGAGAAAAAATTAAATAGGATATTGTAATTCTTTGACTCTGATTAGCAAAAGTAAACTAGGTCGCTCTCTTCCTTACCGACTCGAATCGTTTCGACAAAGCCAGCTCATCCTCGTTCCGCAGCATCTCAAAGTAGTCTAAATGCCTGAGAGAGCAACAGAAAACGATTTCACTGAATGTAATTGAAAGGCTGAAAATATGTTGCATTCAGGAACGTATACTGCATGGACTGTTTATATTTATGCATTATCTAGTAAGGTTACCAGGAAGCCCTGTTACAGCTTACGCTAAGATAAGGGTGAATGATTCTGAATAAGGATTCAGATTTCCACAACTCCAGGAAAAATACGATACCTGAGGTGAAATCCTTAAATTCAGTCCCAGGTTTTCATTATAATATTTTTTAATTTCTAACTGTTTATCACTAACAGTTTTGATTAAAACTGTATATTTTACCGGTCTAATGTGGCGTTTTCATGTGATCGCAGCTTATCGATGACAGGTTGAATTCCCAACATAAGAAATTCGTATCGGAGGTGGATACGGAATTCCAGACTAGTCTGTTTAAGGAAAACAAATGTGTGTTAAATATTATAAATCGTTAAATGAAAATGGTCCAGTATAAACCAATAATTTAATAATGTACCTCTCCAGCTCCTTGACTCAGCACAGCGTTAATAAAGGACATGATGGCTGTTTTCAGGTTGACCTCGTCTCGGTACCTCCCCGTGCTGCGGTCCAGCTCATTTATAAGTGTCTGAGGAACGACGGGGCATAACCAGCGTTTAATATCTTCAGAAAATATCGCTTCATTGAACTGAAAAAATCTGCAATGACCCACCTGGAAGCGCGTTCTCTCACAGGCGAAGCGTTGGTAGTGCAGCATAGCCTCCAGGATCTTTTTGTGCCCACCAGGCACCAGGCACACAGCACCCATTATTTCCAGCACTGCCACCTTAGTCTTAATGTTTTCTGTGGCCAGGCTCTGAGCGATGATATTGATACTCTCGGAGTGTGCGAGGACGTTGGCACGGCCCTGCGAGTTGTTCATCAGAGCCTTGATACAGCCGATAAGCGACGTGTGGATCTGCGATTCGGTGGTGTCGTAGTCCATGCTCTTCAGGAAGTTCAGGATGCACGTCAGGCCATCCAGGTCGATGAAACGGGTGACAAACCTGAAAAAAAAAGGGACCCGGTAACTCTATCCTAGTTTTACCACGAACACAAATGTGAGCAGATGCCTTAAAATAAAGCTTTAATGAACCCGATTAGAGAAATAGGCTCTTTCAATTTAATGACCTTTACATTTTAAAGGACTCATTTCCATACTGTGTTGAGAAACCAAACGGAATGACAGAGAGGGTGAGAGGAGGGTAAATGAAAGGAGATATAATCATAGGTGACATTAGAAATAAAGACCAAGAAGGAGATTGTTAGAGAGAGATTAAAAGCCAATAATTCCCACCTCATAGGTTGTGTCCTCAGAGCCGTCTTCAGGCTCTCTATGGTTTTGTTTCTTTCTTCCTCATCTTCCTTCTCCAGAGCGAGAAGGGTCTTTCTCTGTTCGACGACACATTGTCAAGTTCATGCTTGTTTTTCAACATTCCCAACAGGAGTAAATAAATATGCCAGTCAGCTAACTAGATGCATGGGAAAATAAGGCAGACACGTTTAGTGGCACCCCTAGTAAAGATGTGTACCAAGCCCCAAAAATGAGCTGTTGTCATGGTGACACCACTCTTTGCTAGTGGGCAAGTTTGGGGGAGTAATTATTTTTGAATGCCATGTTTTCCTGTCTTTGTCATTTTAAAGAGGGCATGTAAGAAACAGGAAAGTAATGAAAAAGGTCCAAGCTTTTTTTTTTTTTATAAAAAAGGTTTCAGTTACATTTATTTTATGAGATTAATAAAATAACTAGAAGGCCGATAACTGTGGCACCAGTGATTTTGCTAAAATATATTTCTTCACATAGATTTATTTTTCTTGACTCAATAAATGTACATAAATTAAAGAGTTAGGTTTTCCTAAATTTTCTGGTGTGAGATTATGCTTTTGCAATAAAAGTTTTTATTCATTTGTTTTTCCCACATCTCCACCAGGGATGTAAACAAGCATAGAGGGCACAGTAAGAACATTTTCCCTTTCAAAAAAAAATCTGATGAAACAGACACTTTTGTAACCAAAATAAGAATTTTAGCTGTTTAACATTATTACTTACAGCTGCCATTGAATTGAGCTGATCAATATAATATTCTGGCCAACTAGTTGCACTTTTGTTTTCTTCTTGTTCCTATAAAAAAAAAACAACAGAAATAAATTATTTAAAAATCATACTCTGTGATTGACTGAAGCAGCTTTAAAAGACAAATAACACATTAATATAACATGGGGATTAAAGACGGCATATTTAAATTTCGAATATTAACTGGATGAGATCAGATTTTTGAGACGGGACTTCAAAATATTGCAGAAAGTCACGTTTCCATCTGGTTCATCTCACACGTTTGATCTTTATGAACATCAAAGAATGACTTCAAAGTAGAACTGGAGCTTCTTCCTCGTTCCTCCTACTCGCCATCCTTTGTCACATCAATAAAGCTGTAAAAGACACCAGCGGAAAACAGCATGCAGCGCTCAGGGAGCAGACAGAAATAGCTAAAAATGAAGAACTCCTAAGTAGGACGACACAGATATTAAACCTATTTTATCTTCCAGCGTTTCAGTAGGTGCCAAAAAAGACAGCCCAGCTGCTTGAGAAAATCTGGAGATTAACAAATGACTGTTAAAACCGTGGATTAGGGACATGGCCTGACTTATAGTGAGATTAATGTCCTCATGGGCATGTTTGTTTCCCAAGTACTTAAAAACATAATTTTTCATGAGGAGGATTCTCCAAACCCTCTCAGGAAACAGCTCCTTTCTCCTGAACTTGGCTTGTACATAAAAGGCCTTCTGACTCCCAGTTTAACTCTTGCTCCATTAAGCACAAGTGAACTGTGACCGTCAGAAACTAATTGAGCGTCAGTCATTAAAGCGGACCGCGGAGCCTTGGCCGGTCTGTGTGGACTGTGCAGCGACAGTAAGACCTGATCCTGCTGGGTCCACTCGTGATCCAGTGCCAGCATGACCAGGTGGGAGCTGGAAAAAGTCCAGTCTATTAGAGGAGCAGCCACAGAAGTGGGGCCACTTTCCTTTTACTGTTGATCTTCTAACTCAGATGTCAGCAGCCTACCTTATTACTCCAGTTTGTTTAGGGTGAAGTGGGGAGTGCCTGTAGAGGGGGATTTATTCTCTCCACATTTCGGAAAATAAAGATCAAAGATGCTTTGGGAAACAGGAATGAGTTTCTGTTTTTAGTAGGACAGCGTGCTTGAAAGAGAAGTTACAGTTTAGTCTTCTCTGGAGTTGGCTGAAACTTGAAACCCGAGCGCAAAGTCTCCTTTAGCCACCGGATCAGCGAATCTTCCTCTTGGCAGAGGATGTAGCCTTGAGGAGCGCTGACAAAAGGCAGAGAAGAGACTGATTCTTGACAGAATGATTTCATCGGTTCAGGTGTCCGGCCAAAGCAAACAGCTACAGCTCTGACAGAATTATCTCCCCTGCATCCAGATGGACTTCTAAAGCAAACAAAAAGAGGGCACCTTCAACACCGGTGGGCTTTTAGTGGGCCCTGATAGCTACACCACTTTCTTCCTTATCGCTATTGCACCCCCCCACCCACAGCTCTCATAAAAGAGCTGCACCTGTGGAAGTGAACCTTCCTGTTTGGCTTGGACAACTGAGTACTTCCTTTGGCTTCTTCCCCTCTCAAACACACCCTTCCCGTCTGAGCTCTGATGGTCCAGTTTGGATCTGTCTGGGTTGGAGCCAGAGCCTGGTGCCGAGTCAGCAATACTCCCTGCCCCCTTCTGCAGGTCAATGCTTACACTTAAGGCTTTGATCCATCTAAATCCTCCCCCACTGCACCAGAAAATCAATCTTTCATGAAGACTGAAGTCTGTTTTCAAAAAGCTTTTCAGCTCCCTTGAACTTTTTACCTTTTCTTATGTTAAAACCACAAACTTCAGTGTGTTTTATTGGGATTTTATGTGAGCAACCAACAGAAAGTATTGCAAAATTGTGAAGTAGAAGGAAGAAGATCAATGATTTTTGAATTTGTTACAATTAAAAATCTGAAAAGCGTGGTTTGCACTTGTTTTCACACCGCTTTACTCTGATTCCCCCAAATAAAACTCACTGCAACCAACTGGCTTCAGAAGTCAACTAATTAGTAAATAAGATTTGATTTTTGTGCAATTTACTCTCAGCATAAAACCAGCTGGTCTGTAAAGGCCTCAGAGGTTTGTTAGAGAACATTAGAGAACAAACAGTGCCATGAAGACCAGGGAACACATCGCCCAGGTCAGGGAGAACTTTGTGGAGAGGTTTAAAGCAGAGTTAGGTTATAAGACCAAATCCCAAGCTGTGAACATCTCACTATTCAACCCAAAAGTGTGGCACAACAGCATATCCACCAAAACATGGTCATCTACCAAAATTTACAGGTCAGGCAAAGGAAAACATTGATCACATAAGCAGCAAAGAGGGCCATGGTGACTCTGGAGGAACTGCAGAGATCCACAGCTCAGAATCAGTTGATATTACATGTTTGTGTGCAGTTCTGCACACCGCAAATGTTGGCTTTCAAAAGAGTGGCAAGAAGAAAGCCCCATTTAAAGTTTGCCACAAGCTGTGTAGTGGACACAGCACATGAGGAAAAAGGTCCCTTTTGTTGTTGCCTAAAACGACACAAGATGCAGTGTGGCACCCCTGAACATCTCATATTCACTGTGAGACATAGTGGTGGCTGCATCATGCTATGGGGACGCTTTTCCTACTGTTATCCCACGAAAAGTGAAGCTTGTGATTATAATGTGACAAACTGAAAAGGTTCAAGGGGAATGACTACTTATGAAAGACAGTTAAGGATTATGAGATAAAATATTTAATTTCTACCCTGTTCTATTTATCACCTATCCTGTCTTGAATGAGGGGCAGATGTAGTTTAGGGGCAAAGAAACTAAGAACATCTATATTAAAAGTGAATGTTCAGCCAAACAATAAAATATACAGACACAAATATAAAGGCTTAACATGACGTAACGTCTTAAGGCTGTTATCATTTTCACTTTGCTGCAGCATAGGAAGTTGCCATAGAGATTATCTATCAACATGAAAACACACGGCCGTGCGTTATACTTTAAAGGAATCACTTCAAGTTTTATAGCTGTGAGATGGATTTGTTTCATGAATAATTAAACCCACTGGGCTTGGTCCCAGATGATAAAAACACAGATTTAGAAAAAGCACAGCACCTCCATCTTTAAAAGACTGGTTACTGAGGAGTTTTAATGTACACAACTGATGCACCCAAGGTCCATCCTTCAGACTAATTCCATGTCCCTCTCTCTTCTCCAGATGTAGCAAAAGTTTATTGCATCTGCATGCCCAGTCGGCCTGCTCGTCGGGACAGGATATCCTACAGGCTCATACCTCATGCTGCATAAATGTGAGGGCACATTCAGTGGGAGCGCCACTTCCACTGATCTACACTAGAATAGGCATCTGTGTTTTCCTGCATGCTGAGGGTGAAATTTATATATGGAGGAAAGAGGAAGAGTTGAGGCGCCTTTTATCAGGATGAAAGAGCTTAATGAAACGGTTACAGAGCAGCTAGGAATATTATGGCTACATGAAAACTTTGAGGGAACAGGTGTCATTTCTGTAAGGATAACATCAAGGTTTCCAGGTGTCGAGTCTGATTAGTAGCTAAAACAACAACTTCTACTGTGCTGAGTGAATCTAATACTGGGGAATAAAGTTATTAGCAACAACTTTACACTATAGGTGATAATCTAGGATTAGGTATGTCTAGATGTTTAGCCTTAGTCAATAAACAGACACTACATGTCTAATAACTGCTAATAGTTAAGTAATAGATGAGACCGAACATCTACTATGCATCCTGTATTTACAAAGGACAGCCATAAAAACTAGCACAAAACAGATCCAGACTAGGACATCCCCAGATTTATGCTAAATTACTCTGAAATTGAGCTACAAACCCTGTATTTATAGTATAGGGCAGGGGTGTCCAAACTTTTTGTCATGTAGGACAAAATCATCAAGTTAAAAGTACTCACGTTTTCACAAAAAATTATATTGTGATTTTTTTATCTGCTCAACAATAAACTAAGCATGTAATGTTATGCAAATAAATAAAGTGGTCAGATGTTTTTGAAAAAAAGGGAAGTGTCAAAAGAAAAGGCACCTAGTTTGCAAATTCTTTTAAGCTCAATTGAACAAAAAATAAGTACATTTTTTTTATTTTCTTTTGGGTCACTTTTCCTTTAAAAGCGCTTGCTGTATTTTAGCCAAGTTTAATGAATTAAGAGTAGAGTGGAGTTATACAATGATGTACGGTAGGTGGCAGTATGCACCTCTGAATTTTTTTCCCTTAACCGGGGCCAGCAGAAGGGAAGAAGAAAACAGCAACCTAGCGCCAAGATGACGGACCAAAGGTTATAATTAACTACATTAAGACAAAATTAAAACTTTTTAACATTACCTTTTGACTTTTTTTCCCGCCGGGCAGTTTGTTGGTCCTTATCATCTTGGCGCTAGTGCTCGGGCCTTTTCTTCTTCTTCTGCTGGGGGTTATGCAAAAAATTAAAGGGGTGCATACCGCCACCTACTGTAACTCACTGTATAACTCCCCCCAGTATATTCTATGGTTTCAGTTTTTATTTCAAAAAAAATGAACAATGCTTTAAAATTTTAATACTCTTGATTTCCCCTCTATCTCCCCTCTGTTCCTAATATTCCTTTTAAGACTGAAAATTATCTCCCCCTTCCTTTTTTTTCCGTCATCCAATCCCGGCACTACGTTTACTGGCGGTGAGGAGTGTGACAGCGCATGCGCAACGCGAAAATCGACTAACTCTGTGCTCCACTAACCAGCCTGAGGTCACGTGATGCCAAGTCCCCCTGGAAATTGTTTTATAAAATAAATTGTATTCAACAAACTTTATAGCATATTGTTTCATAAAAAATAAACCACAACTTTTAAATATAACTTTTGTGTTGGGTAATTTCTTGAAACTGTAAAAAATTTTTTTTGTATTTTTTATTTGGAAAAAAACAATCCTCTTTTTTTATTTTTCTTTTTGCACAACCCATTGACTAATATGCACCATTTCCCTTCTTTAAATCCCCATTTGTTTTTTTTTTAAAAAAGCGTTCTTACCCCATACCATGCAATCTTAAGTCTATATCGTAAAATGTAATTATTTAAACCTAATCTAAACCACAAATTTGTGTGAAATCAGGGCAAAGAGAAAATAAATGTATTATTAATAGTGTGATTTACTATTTACCACATTGTTACATCACATTTTTGGAGCCATGAATACAAGCGAATGTTGTTTAAAAAAGCAAAACATTTTCCGGGTTTTTCCTAATAGAAGATTTCAAGTATTTAACAATTTCAGGGTTCTTTAATCAAACTTGTTTTGCCAAAAAAAAAAAACCACATTTTTTAAATGTGGGGCCCCCAATCCTTTTTCTTCCTTTACTAAGAACAATAAAGGTCCCGAAATAGGAAAGGGAAAGTATTTTGGGATCACCAAAAGAAAAATAGAGCTTTTTTTTAAGATCCCAATTTTTGGACCAAACTTTTAGTAAACAGTTTAATTGGGGGTGGGTGTTTTCTAGACATCTTCCTCCTTCCTCTGAGCACAAGGTTGGACAGTCAAAATATATTTAGACTAATGCAGATGGTTTTAAAAAAGTGACAAGACAAAGGTTTGACACACAGTCAAAATCGTTTGTCAAATGATTAATAAACATTTTTCTTTGTTGTGAAATGTGTCAGAAGGATTCGCCAGACAGTCTGCTGTGAGAACAGAAATATGTAGTTAAAGGCTTTTATGCAGGAAGGGCAAATCTTCACAAACTATAAATAAATCAGCCAGGAGATAAAGGTCAGAAGTAGTCCCCCTTAGGGATAATTCAGGTGATACAGTGAGTTAGAATCAGAGAATAAAAGCAGATATCCATGTTCTGTAAACATGCTTTGTATGCATTATTCATGTAAAACTTTCAGGCTTTTCTACTTATGGAGGATATCTCTATGGCGAGCAAGCTTCAAGGATTTAAGGAATCTGCAAAAACACAAGGAAGGAAGGATGGAAGAAAGGCAGATAAGACAAATGAATCAATGTAAGAAAGAAAGAAAGAAAGAAAGAAAGCAAGAAAGAAAGGAAGGAAGGAAGACAGTAAAAAAGTGAAGGCAACGCAAGAAAATAAGGTAGAAGGATGGGAAGAAACGGGGGAGATGGAATGACAGAAAGAAGGACACAAGGCAGGGATGCAGCGGAAAAAGTTACAAGACAGCGAACAAGGAAGGAAGAAAGGACACACAAAAGGGTGGAAGGAAGAATACAAGGAAGGATGGACTCAGGTGAAAAACGTAATGACAAAGACAGAAGGACAGAAAATGGGATAGGGAATATATCCTGGAAAATTTTCTCTATACATATCCAGGTCTGGAAAATCTGCAGACCAGGTAGAAACCAAGTGAAAACTGGCAGATGTTGATCTTTTTACCTTTTTCTTGCTGCAGTAGATTTGCCATTTCTTCTCTGCAGGCAGGGCGAACATGGCTTCCCTGTGTTTCTCTGTAAGGTCAAGCTCATCCTGCAAAGTGAGAAAAAGGTCTTCAAAATTCCTCATCAACAGCAGCATGGAGATACTGATGATCTGCCATTGATTACTGAGTTTGCAAATTTAGAAACATTCACATAAATCAATGTTGTTTTCCTGCAAAACAAAAACGCTTGCCAAAAAGGCTCAAACAAATCTCATTTTAGCTGCAGATCAGTTTGCGTTGGCTGGTGTCTGTCACCGTAAATTCAGTCTGATTGTGAAGGAAATCGGATCTCCTCCAGGCTTTGGACATGTGAATAATGGGGTAAAAAAGATGAGGCGTGGTTCGCGTGTTCAGCATTTGGTAACAAACATCTGGAAACAACATGTGTCACAGTGTATGACGTTCACAGAGGCACATATAAAAGGGTTCTGACGGGAAGTGTTTGGACTGAATACCAGAGCCAATTTGGAAAACTGGGACGTATCAGCGAGTTATCTGCAAAAATATCTGAGGTTTAACATGTGAACGTTCAGCTGGAGATAACTGCATCTAATTAGCTTCATGTGAAGGAGGTAATAAAAGGCATGAGAAAGCTCTTAAGCAATTTAGCACAAAGAGAGAAGGTGTAAAGGAGAATACGAATCAAGTTTGGATGTACCTTGATAACAAACAAAGAGTTAATCTGTTTTAACTAACATACAGTTCACAATTGATTTGTGACAGTGTTCAAGACCTGCAAATCAATACGCGCCATAAGCAGTTTAACTATAATCAATCAGTATTGATCAATCCTGAGGCCCGTCTCACTGGACTATAGATTTAATGACGTTTATTTTTTTTAAAGTGAGGAACAATCTGATGCGGACAAATTTGCTGCCACCAGTACGTCCAAAAGCTTAAAAATAAAAATGTCTTTTATTGCAGTAGCACCATCTCACAAAGAAATTTCGCAAAATCCAACCTTTAATTTGAGTAGAAGTCTCTCTGCCCAAAAAGATCTTTAGATCTGGTTAAACAAAGGTTATTATTATTATTATTATTATTGGTACCCTTCCTGTTAACACGTTTCCACATAGGACAACACTTCTGCTCTAACATCTCACAAGGTTGGGGCAAACAGAAACAGGGATCACTCTGGATCGTCCAGATTTTTATAGGATTTAGGTCTAGTGACTAAGATGACCATGACAGAAGGTTGATTCTGTGTCTGTGTTGATTAGGTCATATGTTTTGGATCTTTAAACTGTTAAATACACAATGGGGTCTTTTAATAGGATAATAATTGTGTTAAACTAGTAGTTCAGCTTAAAGCTCACTGTCTGAGCTGTACAATGCGGTGTGGTCGGGAATGCCACCCAAATCCCAGCAGACGACTCACTTCCACCTTTACTGCTTTTCCCCCTCTGACCGCGCTACAAACCTCCCTCTGCCAGGAAAAACATGTATAAAAGATGGTTTAGCCCTTCTGCAATAGGGGCCCTGAACAAGCCATCATACTCAATTATTAATCGAAATAATGTGTAATGTTTTTCTGATTGTATTCCTGTTGTAATGCATGTTTTAACTAAGCCCTTTGAAAGGAGAATTTGTGTTACTTTTGGGACAGAAGATAAAACATACCTATCTGTCTGTCTAGTATTTCAAAGAGTCCATAATGCCATCCACTCTAAGGGTGTATTCACACCAGGAGAGTCCTTTGGTCTGCTTGTTTGGTCCGGACCAAAAGAGGACTTTATTTCTACTATTTGCTGCGGTTCGCAATGCATGTGACGATCGTTGCGCCCATTGGACAGAAATGATGGGGGTGGGACAGAACACAGACCTGGATATATAGTTGGGTCGGATCAAGGACGTTTTGTATTCAAACCTGAAGTGATCCGGACCAGAGTCTGTTTGGAAGCGGACCGAGACCACCTCAAAAAGTTGGTCTTGGTCAGGTTATTTGGTCCAGACCAGGGCTCGCTTGAGAGTATTCACACCAGCACCAAAAACCCGGACAAGGGGTGGGGGGAACGTACTCACTCCGTTTAAAGTGGACCAAAAGTGGCAGGTGTGAATACACTTAGCAATAGATTGCCAAGGGTTTTGGAAGAGAAGCAGGCCCAGGGCATCACAGATCCTCTACTTTACTTAACATTTTTCATGAGAGGTTTCACATCATACCCACCTGTAGTTATCGTTGTCAAAAAGCTCAGTTTATCATTCATTTGACCAAGGCACACAATTACTTTTAAGGCCCAGTAGAATTTAACAAACTCAATGTAATGGCAAGTTGGAAAAAGTTTTTTTTTTCTGGAATCACTCTGAAACAACCAAAGTGCACTGCATCTCGCAAATGAGATAGAGACTTGGTGAGCCCAAGATGCCACTCTTTGCCGCAGCAAGCTTCAGAGATTATTTTCCCTTCCTTACCATTCTGCTCAGTGTGTACAGCGCTAAGGTAAACCTGGGTCTTTGACCAGCCCAGTGGCATGCCGTTTAGAGAAATGGGCCTCTATTTCATGTCATTTTTGTACACAATGGAAAAGGAAGGTCATGGATTACATGGTTCCACTTAAAATAATGTATGGATTTAGCCACATTCATTTTAAACGGGATAATAGAGCTGCCAATAATGTCTTGAACATGGGATTTTTTAAATCCAGTAAATACAAGTACTCAAACTAAGGGTTGGATTTTTCTAAAATCTTTAGTTTAAGATTATGCTGTTGCAAAAAATATCAGTTTATTCTAAGGCTTTTTCATTGATCTTGGTTGATTTATTATAAGTTCTGACCTAACTTAATGTATGACGGGGAAATAAGCTTGACCCGTACTCACTGTCATCATGCTCAATGGTTAGGTTTAACTGATTGTAATGGCAGATATGTCAACAAGTTTTCTCCCAGTACTAACCTTTTTTTTCCCCATCCTATCAAACCTGTTTAGGATGTACACAAAAAGGCCAGCTAGTGGCTGAGAAAAAAAAGCACTCAGCTGTTGTCCTTGTGGTAAACAGAGCAACAGAAAGCCTCCTTGTCTTAACACTAAACTTACTCAATTATGTCTTCATATAGATCGACAGACAAAAACAAGCAATTAGCAGATGGAACGGGCCGAGAAATAAAGAGTCCCTGAATGAGGCCCATTGATTTGCAAAGAGCCTACTGTGGCAGCTGGGAGAGGGGAAACCGGGCCAGGAGAGAGAGACGGGGGCTGGACAAATTAGAAGTGACAATAAGAAAGAAAGGAAAGCATGCTGGCCTGGTTACTCACGAGACATTGTAACTGTAAACGAGGTAAAGGTGAGAAAATATTTTAAAATCCAAAGAGTTTCTTAATATGTTAAAGTTTATCTGCAAATATGTACCTTTTTTGTTTTGGCTCATATAATTTAAACATTTTATCATCTGGCCATGCCATTGGATACTAATGTGACTTTATTTACAATGTTGTTTGAACCAAGCTTCTTGGTGGATTCTTGAGTGCGTTAAAAGTCTATAGACGGAGATAGATGAATGCATTTAGTTTAGCAGAGAGCACTAGATAAAGGGATCTTCTTAGTAAGGCCTCATGCTGGGTGCAGCAAGAAAACAATAGCAAGAAAGCACAGAAGCAATATCTTACCACCAACTCAGAGAACATGTTATCCAGCTCGTCATATCCGGGCATTGGCAGAGCCGGCTCCATGCTCTGCAGGGCAAAGTCCTCCCGCAGCTTGTAGGTGATCTCTGGGTGATCGTTGCTGTTAAAACAGCAGAAGACAAAGGAGAGGCCACCCCGGCTGCCGCTGCCCCCGCGCTTCCGAGGAGCCATGGCTGGTGGGCGTTTAGCGTTGATCAGGTAGGGAGGATGGGAGGCTCCCTCTGGGCCTCTTTACGGCCTCCTCTACCTCTCAGTTAGGCCTCTGTCAGAGAGCACTATGGACACAGAGGGAGGACAGGGTGAGGCTTTAACCGAGGCCTGCCAAAATCTGTTTGGAGGAAAGTCACAGAAGTGCTATAGATGTGTTTAACTAAATATCAGAATCATGGTTACAGAAGCTAACCAATTATTAGGATCAGCTTAAGACATATTACTTGAAGAGCACTCAGTAAAAAGACTAATATGTTTGTTTTTTTTTTCACATGAAATCCCCAACAATTGTACAAAAATACTCCTCATTATGACCAAGAAAACAACGTCTTTAAAGAGGATGAAGTTTATAAATGTAGAGCTTGAATCTCTGAACCTGGTAATGTTTAATGATGTCATTCAAAATCAATAAAAGATAATAAAAGGCAGCTATGTTGTTTTAACCCCGCTGTCTCCACTTTCTTCATTGTTGGCATCAGCTTTCAGCTCCAGGTTTGACCAGCCACACTGAGAGGTAGAGCGTATTGTTTTTCAGAAGAGCAGTCAATGTTTTTACAGACCATAGCATAGCCTACAACAGCTGCAGTTTTACCAGTGATATTTGAAATGTTTGCAATTCTTGTTGGACTGTGGCTCCATCTGCCTACATGTTTATGAAGAGTAAAAATACATACATCAGCTGTCATAAATTAACAACATTACAGAAAAGGGCTGAGCATAAAAAACAAGCACTGCAACATTTAGGTAGACTGCGAAATACAAATGATTACAATGTGTTTTGAGTTGTTCCTGACTTTGAGCTCCTTCATCTTTTTTGAACCTTTGTAGCTTTGGTCATTTGGTACTTGAGGTCATCTGCCTTGGGCATTTTGTACTGACCACACAGTACAATCATCAAACTTGATTTAAAGCCATTTTCCATCATCTGCTCAAAGTCTCCTGTAAGAAAATGACTTTATGTGACTTTAATTATATTGACCAGCAGGAGTTTCTTCAGAGGTGTCATACCCGTCATATTTGATAAAAACCAAGAACTAAAATAAATAGAAATCCGAGCAGTACACAATTTTTTTGAACTTAATCCACCATGAAATTAATAGTACATGCTGTTGGAGAATTGATGGGACAATTTGTCTCCAAAAATTTTGAAAATACTTAACATAAAAGAACAAAACACAGATACACGGTGGTTTAAGGTCACAGATTTGACATGAAAGAGGCAAAATGGTGATGTGTGAGTAAGAAATGATTGAATGAAATTGCGTCAGCAAAAGCTACTGTGTATAAAAAGACCAAGACCCTTTTGATTATCAACAGCAATTTCTTCTAGGGTGTTTAGGGAAGTTATATTTGATGCATGTAAACCAAACAGCTCGAAAACAACAATTTGCATGGAATTGTATTTGAAACATTAATACACCTCTTCCTCCACTATTACAAGCTCTTGTTTGAACAATGCTGTCCTTTAGTCATCCTACTCAGACCTGACATGAGCATCCCACAAAAAAAAGGGGAGAACAAACATACAAAACAAACATAAAACTGCAGGATCTCTAACCTGCTGGTTGCCTTTAAATTCATGAAGCATCTCTGCTGTCTGGCAAATACAGCTAGGATGTCAGTATCTCACCATGGCAGCCCTGCAGCCTCCCTCCTCGCTGTGAAGCAGGGTGTCATAAACCGCAGAGGGAGCGCTGACTCTGACCTACAGGAATTTCTGGTTGTCTTTTCTTGGTGACCAGATTTCTGCTGAGCCCAACCACATTCACCTTTTTGCAAAGATTTACTACATGTTGATGTCTACATCCAGACAGTATGGATCATAAACTGTGGAATTAATTTCTAAATCTACTCTGCTCAGGTCATGTCCTCTACTGTAATCAGAAAACTGCAGGACAGTATGGTCAGATAGCTGAGGTAGGGGTATACAGCCATATTTAATTGTTCTAAAGGGAAAGAAAAGAACATGTCCTAAGACAACCTCGTCTTTATAGAAAATACATGTTGTGGTCTGATCTGTATATTTAAGCTCTTCTATTTACAAGCAGTATTTTCAGAATAATTAGAACTGTTGGGTACAACATATTAGGTCTGTTTTTGAATGGGAGTTGTTCTTATTAGCTGTAGTTACAACTAATGAAAACAACCAAATTTTAAAACTGGCTTCTGATTTTCAAAGTGTGGTAAAGGCTCAGTGCTTTTTTTGGTGCCTGGACCAACCTTCCGGATCAGCTTTACCTCAAAAACAGTAACTAAGGAATGGAGAATCTAGACTAGACAAATGTAGCTTAATTAAATCACAGTTTGGGAACTTTACAACATTTAATAATGTCCTAAAATGTGCAGTTTTAATACTATGCTTGGCATTACAGACTGAGTTTAATAACCACTGGTCCAGTTACACCTGAATTTAAAGTTGTCTAGAGACCAAACATGTGTTCAAATGTTTTTTGGCTTTTAAAAAAGAAACCAACATGTGATGTCAAATTAAGGATGAACCATGCCAGTTTATTATAGATCATTGTAAAACTACGCACATTATTAGACTTTTGTGTTTAGAAATGTGAAGAGAAAACAATTTAAGAAAATTGTATTTCTTCCATACATCCACAGTTTCCAGACATAAAAAATATATAAAAAGGCAAATTCCAGACATTTCAAGACTGTATAGGAAGCCTGTCATGTCCTCATTGCCTTGTGTCGTACATTACCCAGACACTCTTGTCATCCTGTCTGGAAGGCTCTGTTTTAGCTCCTGGAATCCTACTACAATAGTTCTGCTTGGTCAGCTGGGCCATAAAAACTGAGGTTACATTGGTTAACATGCATAACACTTACATTACTGTATGCCTCACCATCTGGAAGCAGCTTCCCAAATCCTACGAAAACGTTCATTAAAACCAGTAGTATAGAAACTCCTGTTTTCATGCATTCGTGGCATTATCCCTGTCATGCATGAAAACAGAGTAGCCCACATTTTTTAATGGTCTCTCAACTTTCTGCCATGCCTCTCCTGTCTGGCCATATAATTTAAGATAACAGCTCTGTTATGAACTGAAAAATGTCAGTTTCCTTAAAAATGAGGCGGCTTCAAACATCAGTCTTAACAGCAAAGAAAGGCTTTGAGAAGTTTTTTTCTAATTGCTAATTTACGTAAAATAATTTTTAAATTAACATCCCAGCGGTTGTCTATAATTTATGAGGGAGGCCATTTCTTTAGATTATGTTGCAGATTAACATATAGATGAATCAGCAGAGCTGCAGACAGGATAAAACCCGTTGGCTGCCGACACTTCACATGTGGTTTTATTAGGTCATACTTCAAATGCCATTTAATATTCATCCCACTCCCAAAATGTTAGCTGTATTAGCCAGAACCTAAAATAACTCCCCAAAGTTTGACACCATGTTAAAACATTAAAGTTATCCGCTTTCTTTACTTGTGAATCTGCTGTGACTCTTTGGTTTGCTTGTGAAGCCAACAAAACATTGAGCTCACATCATACTGGATTAAGGAAAGGAGGTCTGTGGCATCTACTCATTTAGGTAAGTCAAAAGGTAGGCTATGCCAAACTCACCAAAACAAACATGACACTGATAAGGAGGGCCCCAAAAAGTGTGTTTTAAATTAAAAAGGGGTTTTGGGTTTGGGTTCAAGTTTTTCCAAATTCCCTCTACCTCCTTCCCAAAATATTTTTTATTTTTTCAAAATGCCACAAAAGTCTGCAATGGCTGTTTACCAAGATTTTGACAAAGTTATGGTCTGAAAATCCCCCAAAAAGTGATATAATACTATATAATGGTTTAAGATCCTTTTAATGAGATGTCAGAGAAAGGGCAAGAGTGACCACAATTTCTCTACTTGTATGGAGCATAGAGTAATAAAATGCTGCCCCTCCCCCACCCGTTGATGAAAGACAACTACCACTTAAATCACATTTCGGCTGTTTGGATATTTTTTTCCAAATTCCCAAAAAACAGGGGTCTTTTTATTGAAGCTAAAAAAGCGCCCCCAAATTTTAACCCCTTATTATAAAAACCCCAGTTAAAACTATGATTTGGCAAGCCCTGAAAAGAACCCAGACTGCAGCTAGCAAACAAAAACAATATCCGACTAGTACGTTAAAGTCAACTTGTTATACTTGTGTTACTCTATTAAGAGCGACAAACAAAAGTTAGAATTTTCTGAAAAAATAACCTGTTGAAAACTTTTTCTTCTTCCCCAAAATTGGGTTTTCCCTTTCCTGTCAATACCCAATTTTTCCCGATTTTTTCCCTTTCCAATTTTCCCCTTTTTTTGGCCCCATAAAAGATTTTTTTGGTTACCCATGTACTTAAACCGGGCAAAAATTCATTTATTTCTCTTGCACTTTTGTTTTTTTAAAGAAAAATTTGAATGCCCAAAAAATTTTAAAAATTTTTTTTAAATTAGCTGAAATTTATTATTTTTAAAGCCCTTTATACTATCCCACTTTAAACCCATTTATTTTGGGGTTTTTTTTTCTTTTGGGAACCCTGACTCATAGAAAATAGAAAAATTATAAATTCCAATCTACTAAAATCATTACGGGGTTCCTTTTGGGAAACGTTTTTTTCTACTAGCAGTCTACTTTAGGTTTAGCTAGGCCAAAACCACATTGGTATGAAATTGCAAAGGTGTGAAATGACCAGCACCAGTGGTTTAAAGTTAAGTGTAATACTACTGAGAATAAATCCCCGTTTGGTACATACATGTATACCAAATCAAACCAGAAAAAAAATCTTTTTTTTGTCGGAAATTGTAAACCTTTTCTGTTCATGGTTGATAAAAAAAAAAAGATTTGTTACATTTTGGTTTTTTGTCTCGACTGAAATGTATTTAAAATGTATCGAACCTTGATTTCTGTACACCTTTACATCCCAAACCAGCTCTAATTGAGAACTACTACCAATAAAATAACACCTCTAATACTCAGTATTAGAGGTGTTTTTAGCATCATTTTAGCAATAGTGGGAATAATTATTGCTTAGAGTCAAACACAAAGTCCTGCTTTGTTACTTTGTGTCTAGTCTGTTAAGACTAAGAAATATATCAAGACTAACAGAAACTTTACACATTGGCCTACTTCACCACTGCTCTCCGGAGGCCAATAAACTCCACAGCAAAAATAATCTTAGGTTTGTAAGAACCAATAATGTGCTAATATAGACACTGCTCAGACTTTGCACTGCCTTCAACCAGATGACCACATGTGGGATAAAGTACACAGCACCTCCCTCTTCCTTACGCCCTGAATAGTGTATTTATTTTGACACATCCTCGATGTTTCAGAATGGACTATTGGAGGTCTCAGCAGCAGCTGCTTGGCTTCACACTCACCATCTATTCTGGCATGAAGGGAAGAAGATATTCAAAGCCCTCTTTGACCATATTAGTCCAAAACACCACCCTTCTTTTCCATTAGCTAAAACCCACTGTAAGCTTTGTGTAAAGTTGTGAGCCATATAAAGCCACAGGAACTGGTACAAGGTAGGTTTAAACACACAGAGACCGTGTCACTGCAGAGGCTCTGTTTGTATGCTGTCACTGTTTAACCTGGGAGACCTGTGTGCTCAGACATTAGCCCCAGAGGTTGCTTGACAGTCAGTCAAGGTTTCCAACAAAAAAACAGGCTTGTTGAAAATGGACGACATTGTTCTCCACGCCAGGTGAGCCCTGTGACCCTGAACAACACCCATATAGAGACATCTACCACCGTCAGCTGCCCTAACAGTTCATCTCAGAGTTTTAGCCCCTGAATGTGCAGCCAAGCTTTTTATAATGACCCATAGCTGTCCAAGCATTACCAGTTAGCAGCACTTAGTGCTCTTCGGGAATTATTCTTGTAGACAGGCATGTTTGAAATGCGAAAAGGCTGAAAGCTGATGGTGATGCCATGCAACAGCTGAATTTTTCATATAATCAAGAAGAATGCTGTTTATACCACCAGAAATCAACTCTTGGACCGGGCCGCAGGAGAAGGGCCATGCATGTCGTATGCTCCTGCTTACAGAACAATTCTTGTACTCCTTAATTCATGCACATTTAACGAGACCCCGCCTGCCTATATCCAGACACTTCTCTGTTTGTTTGAAGGAGACTTCAGTCTTTGGATGGTTTTATTGTTTTCTTGACCATGTGGTTTGGCGGATGACCTGGCTGAGGTCCAGACTTAAAA